>JAQPZY010000749.1:102500-395524 GCA_029931535.1 Margaritifera margaritifera | reverse complement strand
CATGAGCAAAGACCACACAGTAAGGATGTAAGCGAGATTTCCACCATTCCTTTCATTTTTTTTCCTGATCCAACGAGTATAGTTAAAACTTTGATGAATATTCCTGAAACTAAAAGAGAAGGACGAGTAAAATGTTTGAATAAACGACACCTTTTAAACACCCGACATCTTAGTCTTCCAAACGTTAGCAAAATCATTAATCGAATGAGGGTAACCAATAATATTATAACCCATCCGTATTCGAAAAATTTAGCGTATATGAGCCGTGGAAACCACCGTCAATTCGCCTGCTGTGTTATGATCAAGTTAGACATTTCTTGTTCGCACTAAAATCGATGTTTGACTGTATACGTACCCTCGTTCATTTGCTGGCTTATAGTATTTTGGTATAAATTGTTTTTCCACATCATATGATTTACTTTCATAAAATGATAGTACATCGTGATCAAATGTTTAAAAGATGGTTTGAGAGGGTCACATCTGCCAATAACGTTACTAGATCATGTCCTTTGTAGCTTCGTGATATAAATTCATTTTCTCTATTCAGGAACGGTAAATTAAACATTATTGAACTCCAAAACACTATATTGAGGTCAGCGCGTTTTTTATAAATCGAATGGTAAATGCCATTCATGTCATATACTACAGCAAACAGATGTAAAATAGTGTCGGAAAAAAGTAAACAGAGTTAACTTTCAGTCTGCAAGAGGTACATAGAATGTGCATTAGAATGGGCGTCAACACAATGCACTCATAACGAGCCCTCCGTTACCTAGCAGTCGTTGCGTCTTGTTTACGATAATATTTAATATTGCCACACCTGATGATTATTGTGCCGGTAGAGTATGTTCGACTAGTTCTTTTCAAAAGGGATAATAGAGATACAGAGGTTAAGGTGACGAACTTATTGGTTGGATGATTTAAATGCCACTTATTTGCCTATCATGTTTTTGACATTGTTGCATTACAAAGTGCTGTTTATTTCTATTACACCACTGAATGACGATTTTAATTGCATGTTTAGTCCTTTTTTAATTATGTCAGTCTTGTTTTTAAAGCTGTGATTGGTCAAGAATATGAAACATTGTTATCTGCCCGCACCGTGAAGATGTGAAAAATTCGAACACCTATTGACAAATACAATACAATACAACAAGCAAAACGCAAACAAAATAACTTATTATAGTATAGTATGGTCAATAAAGAAACGAAAATTTAAAACTACATATATTGATTAAATTAAGGATGGATCTAGAGAACAAGGTTCTTGGTAAAATCAGTTGTTATATAATTTGGATGATTTTTCTCTGATTCTTCTACTCGTCCCCCCTTACTCTAATGAAAATAGAAAACCTCAAACTTGGGAGATTTGTATCGAAATCTTTTGATATGCAAGCAAATATGAATATTGTATATATTCCCATTAGAATGGGCATTCCTGTTTATGTTTGGCTACAGGTTTCTTTAAAAACTCATAGTCAAATAAAGTTGCAATTAAAAAGAAAAGATGACAAACATACAGAAAGTTCACGACTCCATTACAAACAGGGAAAACAATACAGGGTATTACAACTTTTAATCTAAAGCATCGTTGTATTTACACCAACGCCAAGTGGTCTTATATCTGTACAGATTTTTTACAAGTGGCGATAGTTCAAGTTTTAAGGTCAATGTCATCATCCTGTACCTGGATCATTTTTCGTATCGTTTGATGTAACGGTTAAATGATATATGCAGTGCTAAAAACAATTTGGGATGTATGCTTGTCAAAGGACATGAAAATTTCTTATGGTGGCGACGATCTTATAAAGTTGATAGACTTCATCATTGTAATCACATACAAAAATATTTGTGGATACCAAGCGTATGCGAGAACGTGCAGACGAGAGCAAGGTATTCATAATTGAGAAACTGAGAAAGTTAAGATCAAGAGGCGGGGATAAACTACTGGCGCAGAACCTATTCCGTTTGCTGTATAAGAAAAGACATTTAGAAACGCCACTTGACTTCCAGATACTGAAAAATCATTGTCAATGGTATCATTTTGTTCTTTCGTAGAATCAGAGATTTACCATTACACTGGCAAAAGCTTCTGAAGATGAGAGAAGATTGTAAACAGGGTTACGAATCGGAAAGCATTTGTCTCTAGTATGATACGATTACTTCAGATTCAATGGCTCGTTCCGTTATCGACAAGTACAGAAAAGTAATACATTTCTTCTACGACTATATCACAAGAGAGGGAATTATTGATTGTGGCCGCTAATATGGCTTAAATATTTATTTTATGACTTGATTTCTCCATGACCGCGAATTTATTTTGGTTAGTCTTTACAAGAACAAGTAAAAAAAATGTATTCAGTATTTCAAGCCTATTCTGCCCTACAAAATTATATTTGGTATAAAACATAATTTAACATATAATAATTGGCGACCATATCGCACACGATACAACCGGTACACATCATAATGGCTGTGTCAACAATTACTACACTGATCACCATTACATCTGGCTTGATTTGATAAGTATACGTAACAGACTGCATGGTAGTGGTATTAAACTGGCTAATTTTCAACAAGGCATACACCTACAGATAAACAGAAAATATACGAAGATGCAAACACATTGCATATTTATTTTATTTCAGATCCACAGATAAATATATTCACAACAGACAGATAAAATATGTTTTTGTAGGGTATTTTTTTAATCTCCATTCAAATTAATGGATGAATTGCACAGATTTTAGGTGGTGGGTAATTTTTGGTGGATGTGACAAATGCCACCATGGATAGTTCAGTTGAGCAAGAAGATACTTAAGCGTTAGCGATCTCTGCTTTTTAAATTATTACAGAACCCGGATGAAGACAAAGGTAAAAGACATCTCGAAAACATCACAAGTCAACAATACATACAATTGCATATTGATTATGTTCTATATCTTCATCAAATTTCTACTTTTCAGAGGCATGATAGAAAATGATAGTACTTGTGCAATTGTTTTGTAATTTCACAGTCGTAAAGTCGTTTTGGACTGTGTTGTCTTCATCTACAGTAATAAATTTCACTTCATTCATTCATTCGTTCAGTTATTCAGAGCGCGTCCTGTAGAAATCTATATTTAGTTGCAGCAAAGCGAACATGCCGAACAGGTAGTTATCCTTGCTCATATCGCACGTGCAATCTTTAATGCACTGCAGTTTGCCGTTGCTGTCGACAAAAAAAGGATGTTGTCTTTTTCCCTCAATGTAACATGAAAATGACAAATTTTGCATATCTTTACATGTCGTTAAGTCATATACTCTGACTTGTTTTTCGTCTCCTTTTAACCATGGTTACATAATGAAGGATATTACAGATACAATTAAAAGGGATAGCACAAGTAATCCCACGTTAACTTAGACGGCATTTCTAACAAATTAAGATAAGTATAACATAAAGGACTCCAAAATCGTGTACGTGATACTGAACAAGCTAAAGGGCAATTACATTAATAGAACGAATGCTCATAGGTTGTAAAGATGTTTAATTTATTAGCCAATTTTATATAAATTAGATACACTGATCAAACCATAAACAATTCCTTCTTTTTGGACTAGATATTTCTCATGAATGATTTTGATACATCTATGAAACCCTCCAACACAAAGAACCATCATAAATGTAACCGCAACCATTTAATACGGGAGAAATGTCTACATTACATTAGAGAATAACAAAAAGATAAAGTATGATAACGAATTTACGACAGCAAGACAAAATTTAGCTAATTTCGATAGACAGCATTTTTGAATTAAAAGTAAAAAATGCTATTAAAGCAATTAACAGTTTCTATCAAAATGACACTAATTACAAGACGAACACTCACCTCAAGTAATGAACAATAAGCTCGGATAGCTGCAAATTCAGAAATATTAATTTATCGCAAAGCAAAATAAAAGTATTCTTGTGAGATTCGAACATCTATCTTTCCGATTAGAAATCCTACACGTTATCAACTAGACCACAGAAAGTCCTACTTCATTAAAGCGAATAAGTGCAAGTGCAATAAATTCGTGAATAGCGCACGAGATCAAGGTCTGACCTATTTACCAAGACAATTATGATATTCAAATTCAGTAGTAGCGTATAACCAGAAATATACCTTTTGTGTAAAAAGTATCATATTACAAAGATAATTAGCACATCATGCTGAAAAAATAATAGAGTATGTAATGCCAGCTAGCAATAAAATATATTATGTTGTACTTACAGTGAATTCTGAAGCTCGTCTGTAGATTGATAGCGATATGGGATGGTATAAGGTCATGCAAGGCACTATGCGGTTTTGTATGAAAGTCTACTATCCAGTCATCTTGGATTGTGCCACTATGCGGTCTTTTGGGAATTAATTGATAAAACGTCCATAGGATTAACATTCGGGAGAATTTTATGTTAGGATGGCACTTTGGTGGTCCAATGACAATTTAACATTGTGGGACTCTATGGGGAATACAACACAAACAACCATCATAAATTAAACTGAAACCATTTAATATGGGAGAAATTTCTACATTACATACGAGGCTAACAAAAAGATATATTCTGATAACTAATTTTACGACTCTGCACAGCATATTTATTTGAGAAGGACTGAAAATGCTATTTAATCAATTAACAGTCGCTATCACAATGACATGTATTACAAGACCAACACTCACTCCAAGTAATGGACAAGATGTGCCGTCCAGATTCTAAATTCTACGTGGAATTTATCAAAGCATTTCAAAACAATAAGCTCGGATAAGATGGGTTCTTGCTACAAATTCAAAAATATAAATTTATCGCAAAGAAAAATAAAATGAATATATTCTTGTGAGATTCGAACCTCTATTTTTCCGATTAGAAATCCTACACGTTATCCACTAGACCATAGACAGTCCTGCTTCATTAAAGCGAATAAGAGCAAGTTGAATATGTTCATGAATAGCGCACGAACTCTATGTCTGACCTATTTATCAAGAAAAGGACTATATGCAAATTCAGTAGTAGCGTATAGGAAGAAATATATTTTTGTTTACAAAAGTATCATGTTACAAAGGTAATTAGCACATCATGCCGAAAACATAATAAATAGAGTATGTAATGCCAGCTAGCAGTAAAATATATAATGTGTACTTACAGTGAATTCCTGTCCTACACTAAAGTGACCGATGCGACCCGTACAACAATTTCACCTGACTGACTCATGTAGAGAATATCTCTAGTACTAATCCCAAAAATGAGTGGGGAGTGTTCTGATTGGTCAGTTTGAATACTCCTTCATAACAAGAGAACATATTTAACATTTTTGTGATTTACATTCATATTCAACCATCTTCTTTTTCATGACGAATGAATATGCTAGATGCAACAAAAAATAAAATTCAGGAGTATTAAAAGATGAAAAATGTCCCACGTGCACAAACCGGTGAATACATACAAAAACTCTGCCATAAATTATGGACCTCAATTATGATTCTAGATGTAAAAATGACGGATTTTATTAAACGTTAATACAGTGTTCATTAATAATTAGGTGATCAAAAATGAATTTACTTTTTTCATAATTACATTTCTTACCTGCATGCAGTTGATGTATTCGTCAACTACAAAACTGGACTCAAACTGGAAGCATACAATAATTCTTTGATAAAAAGTACTTTCAAGATTAATTAAAGTATAATCACTCTCTTGAAGTCTTTAAGTAAACAGAATCTTGATCAGAAAGTCACTCTAAATTGCATATATATATATATATATATATATATATATATATATATATATATATATATATATATCTATATATATATATATATATATATATATATATATATATAAATATATATATAATATATATATATATATATATATATATATATATATATATATAATGTTACTACTCTAGGTCTTAACATAAAGTAACAGAAATAAAATGAAACCAACAATTAATAAACCCAGTAAAACCAGCAGTCCCAATCGACAGTTCAGAACCTAGACTGCCAGAAGTGAAGGACATTATAAACGATGCAAGGGCAGCATCAGCTCCTTGACCAAAGAGTATCTGGTTACCAGGAGCATACAAGCGTCTTAAACAAGATCATCCAAATGCCAAGAACAATAAAGGCGACATGACAATGTTGTGGTTAGATCTCGCCAACACATATGACAGTATTCCACACGAGATAGTGAACCAAACTCTAGAGAAGCATCGTGTCCCAGAGATGTTCATGGACATGCTTCAACACTACCTCGACAACTTTGAAATGCGCTTGACTGTGTCAGGTTACACATCAGCCTGGTAGAGATTAGAAATTGGCATCATAACAGGCTGTACCATTTCGGTTGTACTCTTTTCAACATCAATGAATCTTCTTGTGAAGTCAGCAAAGACGATAGTCCGAAGAGCCAATTTTGTCATCTGGAGTTAGGCCTCCTCCAACGAGAGCCTACATGGATGATATGACAATTACATCCAAGTCAGTACCAGAAGGTAGATGGATGTAAGAAAATCTTGGAAACCTGATTGATTCATTCACCATTTTTTTAAAGTCTCTTCTAGTTTGAAGACGAAATAGAGGCGGCTGTAATTTCCTTCTTTCAGACTTTCGAATTTTTGTATCAAGCAAATTATTTAGGTTTAACAGTGTGGGCTTGTATGGGACCCTACGAGAATTTAGCATTTTGGGACACTATTGGGCCTTATGGGAATTTAACATTGTGGGCTGACGATATTAGGTATTTAGGGCACCCACAGACTTAACATTGCACGTTCACGTAACTAAGTGCAATTCAAAATAGCGGATGTAAAGAGGTCATATAGGTAATGGAGGAGTGTTTTTAGCATGGTGGCTACAATTGGAAATGAATTGTTGGATATGATGAGAATATGATGGCGGTGCCATAATTCAAGTTGTCTACCGGACCTATTACTAAAATTCAGAAAAGTCAAACGTAATTTAGGGAAGATTAAAACTAAATCGGAATATGTATATATATATATATATATATATATATATATATATATATATATATATATATATATATATATATATATATATATATTTAATTAAAATGTCCCAAACTAATAGTAACACTACAAATTCAGAAACTGACACGGAATTTAACTGAGACTAAAAAGAAGCGGAATATTTTTTTAAAATGTCCCAGACTATAGATAATATTAAATTCCGACATTGACATGCAATTCATCATAGACTCAAAAAGTGAGGAAAAATTTTAATAAATAAAAGGATTAAAATGTTCAAAAGTTGTAAAAACAAAAAAAAATATAAAATCATTTAAGAATTGCAAAACAAAATTTGCACCAAAAAAATTGAAACAAAAAATCCCGAAAAAATGAACAATTTTACCCAACATATTTAGAACATTTGAAGAAATATTATAAAAATAACAAATAAAATAAACAATGTAAGTTTTAAAAAAAAGTAAAGACATTTTTTTAAATATAAGTCAAATTTATAAAACAAAATATTTTAAACACTTTTTTAGGAAAAAACAATTAAGAAAAACAACCTCAAAAGATAAACATCCCCCTAGAATGACAAATAATATCGAAATAGAAGGAATGAGAGTGCATGAAATTATGTTTTTTTTTATAAATAAAACATTTACAAAATAAACTAATTATAACTATAACGATACACAAAGACCTTGGGAATCCGGCGCCATTGAAAGGTTAGGTCGTTGGTTGTATTGGTGTCATTTAATAAACTATTTTTTTTATCACAACCTGCATTGTCTGGAAGAATTGTCTTCTTGGGATAATTCAACCTCCATTACTCTGTGTATTACTATTAATGTCTGTTTACTCTCTCACTCTCTCTCTTATCGTGGTTTTCGTTTGTATACTCTTCCTATTTTCGCGTGTTTTGTTTACCCTCGGTCTCTTCTCTCCAATCTGAGATCTCTCAGCAAAAAGAAAATCAGGACGGAACATCATTTGGCCAATTATGTAACCTATTTGGAAACCAAACTCTCAGGTTTGAAAATTCACGTTTCGCCCCTATGTGTGGGGGAGATTCAACATCCTTAATCAACAGATGGAAAGATGCAACTCTATTCTTCATTTCACTTCTTTGAAGCTTCTGGAAATCTTGAAAGCTAAATCTTTACATCACACCAGGAGATTGGAGACGGACATAAAATATTATTATGGCACAACTTTTTTTTATATCTGCTGGTATAAATTCCCCCTAATGATTGTAACATGTAGTAGTCCAGAATTTATCTTAGATTGTGTGTTTAGTGTCAGTTTTGTAAATATAGGCTGTTTATTCCCCTGACGAAGAGCTTGTTTAGTTCGAAACGTTTGGAAACCGTTTTGAATTTGCGCCGTTATCAATTTTTGTGTCAATATATGTGTATATATATATATATATATATATATATATATATATATATATATATATATATATTGTTACGACTAGGGGTTTTGTAACAGAAGAAAAGATTTAAACAAGCTTTCAAGATTTAAAATACAAATCTTTATTTCCTAAAATATTAAAATATTTCATCAAATAATTAAAGTGAAAGAATTAAAAATAACTTACAGTATAGAATATCATTAACACTCCTAAATTGTTTTAAAGTTCACTGTTCCGGAAGTTAATCCAAATATTCCGAATGTAGTATAAAGAATGAAATAGCATTCACTGTGCTGATATGTTGATAAGTTAGTATATCCAAATAATCCTTGAAAATCTAGAATCTCACAAGTATTAGAAATGTTCCCGATAATTCCACGGAACTGTATAATAATTCAGATAAAGCCAGTACTGAATTCCTAAATGTACTGTATAGATGAATCTGCAAATAAATAAATCCCACACTGAACTGACTCAAATTCAATATAACCTCTCTTCTCTATGTAACTGTAACATAATAATAATTACAGGATTATTTGCTATATATACATTATAAGTGCGCAGAATCGAAATGAAAAACCCTTTCTCCGTCTTCAATAACAGTGTATTTCAAAAAAATGCAACCCTCTTCGAACCAATGAGGAATTAGTTTATGCGTCATCTGCAAAAGGTCTCACGTACTAAAATCTTAAACAGTAAACACTATGTTGATTCATGGGAATGTTACCTTACAATGTTTACTCCTAATAGTACAAGAACTAGGTCGAAAGTTCAGTACTCTTTCGCGCGCATTTAGTCATGTGACCAAAAACTACAAGCAGACAATGTATCGATTTACCGTATGTATACTCATAAGATGACAGCTGTTTAGACTAAGAACAAAGATCATAAACTAATAAATTATATCATTATAAAAAGGAAAAGATATATGATTCCGCAACAATATATATATATATATATATATATATATATATATATATATATATATGTATATGTGTGTGTGTGTGTGTGTGTGTGTGTCTATATGTATACTAAATTTCATACAAACACACAAACACAAATACAGAATGGAAATTTTAATAGGGTTCGACATCTACATGGAGAGACGAACAAAGTCAGTCTAATTAAAGACAATGGCTTGGTTTTCCGGTCCAGTAGTGACAAATACAAAATAAACCTTTGAGGGACGGTAGGATATACGAAATGGTAACTAACAGGTGTATTAATAAACAAGCAAATGTAAATATAAAAACATGCTTGCAAGCAAACAAAAAAACACATCTTAACTAACACCCCCCCCCCCCCCACAAGAAACAAACTCACATCATTGCAAGAAAACCAGGGGAAAGATTTTTTATATATAATGTATAAATTAAATTTTATGATATCAATTTCCCGGGAGGAATGTCTGTTATTTTAGAGGTGGTCCATTTATATTTATAGGAAAATGAGGCACTTTTGGTTTGGTTAAAACATACATGTTCTTTCCGGAAACAAATACTGTACAATGGAAACTTTTCGTGTTTTATAAAATGTAAAATTTCTTTCCTGTAAAAAAAAAAAAAAAAAAAAAAAAGTAAAAAAAAATGTAAATATAAGATGTACAACTTGTTTCCTGACTAAAAAAAATTTCTAAATATAAACATTTTTAAGAAATGTATAATTTATTTCCTGAAAATCTTTTAGAAACATTAAATAATTTAGAATTTGTTTTTCCTGCAGAAAAGGTATACTTCTTATTTCAAGCATTCCATGGTCCATCGAACTTAATATTATGTACATTTTACTTTTATTTATTTATTCTTTTTTATTTTTATTTTTATTTGTTTATTTATTTACTGTTTTTTTTTTTTTTGTTTTGTTTTTTTTTTAGTTTTGCTTTGTTTCCTCTTAAAAAAATGTCAAGCTTCCCCCTTAAATCTGTTGCGATTTTCATGTGGCTAAACTTTTTTGTTCTTGTGATATAAACTTTAGGAAAAGAAAACTTTTTCAGAAATAAAATGCATGGACGTTAAATAAAACAGTTAGCGGACATCAGAGACAAGCATCTTTGAAAAGGTATAAATGTTAGACCAGAATAAAACATTGAAACGTTCCATTCTTTTCATCAGTGTAGAAAAATAAATATTCCAGAAAATACGGAAATTATGAAAATGTAAGGAAACTCTTAATAATAATATTCTATCGTTACAATATGGGATTACGTGAAAATACAAAGAACGTGTAAATTTAGGAATTATAAAATTAACAGACTTCATAAATCTGAAATCGTTGTTGGAAGTTTTGAAACGAAATTTGTTTTTAAAATGTACGATATTATATAAACAATTTATTAAAAGTAGTTTTATTTGATATTCTATTTAATAAAAGTTTCCAAAACAATTGTATCTAATTTGTTGTAAAGATTTACAAATTATACACCCCGAAAAGGATCTTGTTAAAGAATTATTAGTCCTGATTTTATTTTATTTATTTTTTTCATAGTAAAACCTAAAGGAACGGCATCGCATTTCTAAAAATCGACATTCTTTGTATCGTCATAAAAGAAAGGAAAATCTTTCTTTTCTGGTCTAGCAGAGGTTCCTTATACCCCTAGTGAAACTACTAACGCTGTTGGCACTATCACTCGACCGATGTTATCCTCTATTCCAGCGAATGTATTCGATTTTGATTTTCTGTCCGAGACTTTTTGTCATCACTGGAATTTTTCACGGCGCCACTTACATCACTACCATTACCAGAATACGATTTCAAAAATCAAAAAGAAGAGCTAGAGAAATTGTAACAAAGACAAATGAGAATTTACTTTTATACAGCAGCAAGAAGAGGAAGGAGGAAGCGAGCTATGAAAACCATGACAATCAACGGTGAACAGAGCGAATATAGTGCAAGAGGGTGACCTCAGAAAGCGCAAGTCTATTACATGAAGTATTGGCTGAACTCTTTTTTTTCAAATGCTATTTTTATTTTTCTAAAATATCTTAACTTTTAACTTGAAATAGTTAAAATCTTTTTTCTGGGTTTGTTTCTGTACAATTTTGATTGATATATTTTAAATGATTCTTCATAACGTTTTTAATTCTTTCATGCTCTTGGATTCCCTTTCGTTCGTTTCTTGACCTTTTAGCAAGACGTTTTCCTTAACTTCCGCGCTCCTAATCGTAATTCTTTCAAATAAAAATTGTTTTAAATGTTTTGTTCTTAACTTTTGTTTTATTCTAAAAGTGTCGCGTTTTCCTTTTTCTATTTTTGAAAAATTTTTGTTACCTTTCTTATTCAGTTTTTTTTTTCATTTCTTTTGGCTTTTTCAACTGATTTAAACTTAAAAGTTTTATTTACTAATTTTTTTTTCATCTTTTTCTCACCCTTTTATTTTTATTATGTATTTTGTGTTAACAATATTTTGTAATCTTTAATATTGCCAGATTTTGTTGAGCAATTATATTTTTGAAACAATCTTTTCTCTTATTATTCAAATTCTTTTGTAATTTTACTTTTGAATTCGTGTAAATATTTTGTTAAATTTCTCGATGATTACTTTGGCTTTCCTTCTACAAATTTTAGCTAACAGTTTCTCTAATTTTTTTATGTTCTGTTTTTTATTTTTTTAATTTGTTTCTTTTTTAAAAACTTGTTGTTTCATTCTTTTTACTAAATCAATTGGTAATTGTCTTTGTATTTTTATTTTACCTAATACTTAAAAGGAAAAAGTCAGGAATTCTTTACTCGAATAGATGGTGCAATGGGTTAACTTTACAGCGTAGCAAGGAGACGACGTCCCAATATACCGACACTTTTACAATGAAGCGCAACCGAGCGGCCATACAGAACCTGGTTTTATATTCCTTTTTTATATTTGATTTCAATCTGTGATTATAAAAGGTATGATTCAGTCAATGTGTTCGTATCCGAATGCTCTGAGAGGATGGACTAAGCTTTAATTGACTCGGGGGCATAACAGCCATAAAGCAGCGATATATTCAATCTGTGATTAGAAAAGGTATGATCCAGTCAATGTGTTCGTATCCGAATGCGCTGAGACGATGGACTAAGGTTTAATTGACTCAGGGGCATAACAGCCATAAGGCAGCGATATATTCTGAAAGAGAGCTGTGAGAAGCGAGCTATAATACCTCATTACATCAGCCAATTTTTAATTTCACCTAGTCTCGTCAACTTGTAATGTTAAGTCCATGAGCGCCATATGACTCTCTGGGCTGATGAAATAATGAAGCAAGTCTTATATCATCAATCCACAAGTTTATATTCTCGTAAGGTCGCATACCAGCCCACAATGTAAAAGCAACCTATGGATGATTTCAACATTAAATTCCCTCCAAACCCCATAGAGGACCACAATATTAATTGTCATAAAACCCCAAAAGTGCCATCCTAAAATTAAATTTTACGTATCACCCCATAGTCCCATGTTTACCCAGTAACGCTCTCCCACGCCAACCTTGCCCCATAACTACTTGCATTTGCCTGAATGGGTTAAACTTTAAAAAATCCTGTATCAATATAAAAATTGAAGATAGTACAACTTTTTATGTGGAATCTGCAGTAAATTTGCCAAATTATCATGTAGATGGACCACCAAAAAACAATTTACCTACAATCAAGTTTTGATAGATATTCAGTTAAATAGAAGGCATTGGAAAATTTGAAAATGAATATGATTTATCAGTAAATGTGTCTAACTATTGAAATAGAGAGACAGCATAGCTGTGATGGAGGTGCGTTTTATTACTTTTTGGTGAAGTTTTAGAAACAGAGCAAGAATTGCTTGTTCTATTGGCAGTTGAATAAATCTTTTTTACTTATTTCGTGATATATCTGCATTTTGTCGATCTCCAAAAATAAATCTGCTTTTATTTTATTCTTTGTACTCTTGCGTCTAATTGACAGAACCGTACTCACGGTATAGGAAGGCTCAGAGAAGTCATTAGCACTTTCAGGAAATGCCACATCGATAAATCTCCAACAAATAAATAAATAAATAAAGACTCCGCAACATAAATTTATAGCAAAAAGTTGATGTCAACAAAGTTGTTCATGCCGTCAATACGTGCCAAATTATATGGGTCCAATTTGTAACGGACAAAATCAACAACCGACAAACACACCCTTTGCACTATCACTATAAATCCCAAGTCATGATACTTGATACAAAGTCGAACAACGAACTTGGGGAAAATTAATATGAAAAGTAAATTATGCTTATCTAGAATAGGCGAAGGGGTGTCAATGGAAAAGATCTATGTCCCTTCAATCAGGTTAATTAAGCTTCATTGAAACGTGATGTTCACTATTCCATTTCGTTAACAGATGAAAACCGCCATCAAAATAAACTGCGTTGGTAGTGGTCACTTAGCACACTCGACCATTGCAGCACTTTCTGAAAGCCGCATCGTATCCCGTTGTTCCACAGCAAGATGGTTGCAATCCTGAACGATACTGAATAGTGCCCGAGCAGCACATGTAGAATGCTGCATCATATGTTTGTGTTCCACAGCAAGACGGTTGCAATCCTGAACGATACTGAATAGTGCCCGAGCAGCAAATGTAGAATCTTGCATCATATCCTAGTGTTCCACAACAAGAAGGTTGTAACCCGGATTTATACTGAACAACTCCGCTGCAGCACATATAAAATGCAGACTGGTATGATGTATTCCCGCAAATGCCTTTAAATATTATAAGAACATTTATGTAAAAAGTTATTTTGCACAATATTATTAGAATACAATTTTCATGATAAATGAGTATATGTCCCAATAATCACTTAGATCAAAACCTGCTCTTTTAACCGCTATCATTCGACTTACAAAATAACATTCTACTTACAAAATAACATTATACTTACAAGATAACAGCATCTCGCTAGCATTATACTTACAAAATAACAGCATGTTGCAAAGGTTTTTCATCCCAGCATCTATATATGTAGTGCCATTGAGTAACTCTGTAGAGTAAGAATTCAAAATACCACGCACTTGCATGTATTGAATGTTTCCTTATATATGAATCCGTGTTGCTTACATTTTGTGCATCTCCATCAATTGTTTTGCCTAAACAATTCAACTGTAAGCCTAGAACTCAAAAGCGTTTTTATAGTAACATTTAAAAAATAAATAACTCACTGTCACCCGAGAGGCACACTGCTAGTCTAATCCATAAGTAAAGACCACACAGAATGAGTAAGCGAGATTTCCACATTCCTTTCATTCTAATCCAACGAGTATAGTAAAACTTTGATGAATATTCCTAAAACAAAAAGAGAAGACGTGTAAAATGTTTGAATAACCGACACCTTTTAAACACCCCGACATCTTAGTCTTCAACGTTAGCAAAATCATTAATCGAAAGAGGAAACCGATACAATTACCCCATACGTCTTCGAAAAATAGCGTATATGAGCCGTGGAAACCACCGTCAATCGCCTGCAGTGTTATGATCAAGTTAAACATTGCTTGTTCGCACTAAATCGACGTTTGATGTATACGTTACCTCGTCATTTGCTGGCTTATAGTATTTGGTATAAATTGTTTTCCACATCATATGATTTACTTTCATAAAAAGAAGTACATCGTGATCAAATGTTTAAAAGATGGTTTGAGAGGGACACATCAGCCACTACCGATACTAGATCATGTCCTTTGTAGCTTCTTGAGATAAATTCATTTTCTCTATTTAGGAAACATAAATTAACATAAATGAACACCAAATCACTATATTGGGTCAGCGCGTTTTTATATATCGAATGGTAAATGCATTCATGTCATATACTACAGCCAACAGAAGTAAAATAGTGCGAAAGTAAACAAAGTTCACTTTCAGTCTGAAGAGGTACATGGAATGTGCATAGGAATGGCGTCCACACACTGCACTCATGAACGAGCCCTCCGTTACCTAACAGTCGTTGCGTCTTGTTTACGATAATATTGAATATTGCCACACCTGAGATTATGTGCCGGCAGAGTATGTTCGACTAGTTCTTTTCAACATGGATAATAGGACACAGAGGTTAAAGTGACGAACATATAGTTTAGTGATTTAAATGCCACTTATTTGCCTATCATGTTTTGCCCTTGTTGCATACAAAGTGTGTTTATTTCTATTACACCACTGAATGACGATTTAATTGCATGTTTAGTCCATTTGAATTATTTATGTCTTGTTTTTAAGCTGTGATTGGTCAAGAATATGAAACATTGTTATCTACCCGCACCGAGAAGATGTGAAAATTCGAACATTTATTTACAAATACAATACAATACAAATAGCAACGCAAAAAAAACCAACTTATCCTAGTATAGTATGGTCAATAAAGAACGAAAATTAAAACAACATCTATTGATTAAATTAATGATTGATCTAGAGAACAAGGTTTGGTTAATCAGTTGTTAAATAATTTGGATGATTTTTCTCTGATTCTTCTACTCGTCCTACTCTACTGAAACCTAGAAAACCTCAACTTGGGAGATTTGTATCGGCCTTCTAATAAGCATGCAAATATGAATATGTATATATTCCCATTAGAATGGGCATTCCTGTTTACGTATGCTACAGGTTTCTTTAAAACTCAAGTAAGAAAAAGTTGCAATTAAATAGCAAGAATGACAACATACAGAAAGTACACGACTCCTTACAAACAGGAAAACACTACAGGGTATTACAACTCTTAATCTAACGCATCGTTGTATTACACCAACGCCAAGTAGTCTTATATCTGTACAGATTTTACAAGTGGCGATAGTCAAGTTTTAAGACAATGTCATCATTGTACCAGGATCATTTTTCGTATCGTTTGATGTAACGGTTAAATGATATATGCAGTGCTAAACAATTTGGGATGTATGCTTGTCAAGGACATGAACATTTCTTATGGTGGCGACGATCTTTTCAAGTTGATAGACTTCAACATTGTCATCACATACAAATATTTGTGGATACCAGCGTCTGCGAGAACGTGCAGAATAGAGCAAGGTATCATAAATGAGAAACTGAGAAAGTTAAGATCAAGAGCTGGGGATAAAATACTGGCGCAGAACCTATTCCGTTTGCTGTATAAGAAAAGACATTTAGAACGCCACTTGACTTCCAGATACTGAAAAATCATTGTCAATGGTATCATTTTGTTCTTTCGTAGAATCAGAGATTTACCATTACACTGGCAAAAGCTTCTGAAGTGAGAGAAGATTGTAACCAGGGTTACGAATCGGATAGCATTTGTCTCTAGTATGATACGATTACTTCAGATTCAATGGCTCATTCCGTTATCGACAAGTACAGAAAAGTAATACATTTCTTCTACGACTATATCACAAGAGAGGGAATTATTTATGTGGCCGCTAATAAGGCTTAAATATTATACTTGATTCACCATGACCGAATTTATTTGGAGTCTTTACAAGAACAAGTAAAAAAAATGTATTCAGTATTTCAAGCCATCTGCCCACAAATTATATATGGCATAAAATAATACATATAATATTGGACCATAACGCACACGAACAACCGGTACACATCATAATGCAAGTGTCAACAATTACTACACTGATCACCATTACATCTGGCTTTTTAATAAGTATACATAACAGACTGCATGGTAGTGGTATTAAATTGGCTAATTTTCAACAAGGCATACACCTACAGATAAACAGAAAATATACCGAAGATGCAAACACATTGCATATTTATTTTATTTCAGATCCACAGATAAATATATTCACAACAGACAGATAAAATATGTTTTTGTAGGGTATTTTTTAATCTCCATTCAAATTAATGGATGAATTGCACAGATTTTAGGTGGTGGTAATTTTTGGTGGATGTGACAAATGCACCATGGATTGTTCAGTTGAGCAAGAAGATACTTAAGCGTTAGCGATCTCTGCTTTTTAAATTATTACAGAATCCGGATGATGACAAAAGGTAAAAGACACCTCGAAAACATCACAAGTCAACAATACATACAATTGCATATTGATTATAGTTCTATATCTTCATCAAATTTCTACTTTTCAGAGGCATGATAGAAAATGATAGTACTTGTGCATTGTTTTGTAATTTCACAGTCGTAAAGTCGTTTTGGACTGTGTTGTCTTCATCTACAGTAATAAATTCATTCATTCATTCATTCGTTCAGTTATTCAGAGCGCGTACCTGTAGCAATCTATATTTAGTTGCAGCAAAGCGAAACATGCCGAACAGGTAGTTATCCTTGCTCATATCGCACGTGCAATCTTTACATGCACTGCAGTTTGCCGTTGTTGTCGACAAAAAAAGGACTGTTCGTCTTTTTCCCTCAATGTAACATGAAAATGACTAATTTTGCATATCTTTACATGTCGTTCAAGTCATATACTCTGACTTGTTTTTCGTCTCCTTTTAACCATGGTTACATAATGAAGGATATTACAGATACAATTAAAAGGGATAGCACAAAGTAATCCCACGTTAACTTAGACCGCATTTCTAACAAGTTAAGATAAGTATCACATAAAGGACTCCAAAATCGTGTACGTGATACTGAACAAGCTAAAGGGCAATTACATTAATAGAACGAATGCTCATCTGGTTGTAAAGATGTTTAATTTATTAGCCAATTTTATATAAATTAGATACACTGATCAAACCATAAACAATTCCTTCTTTTTGGACTAGATATTTCTCATGAATGATTTTGACACATCTATAAAACCCTCCAACACAAAGAACCATCAGAAATGAAACCGCAACCATTTAATACGGGAGAAATGTCTACATTACATAAGAGAATAACAAAAAGATAAAGTATGATAACGAATTTACGACAGCAAGACAAAATTTAGCTAATTTCGCTACACAGCATTTTGAATTAAAAAGGAAAAAATGCTATTAAAGCAATTAACAGTCTCTATCAAAATGACACTAACTGAAGCAATTAACAGTCTCTATCAAAATGACACTAATTACAAGACCAACACTCACCTCAAGTAATGAACAATAAGCTCGGATAAGATGAGTTCTAGCTGCAAATTCAGAAATATTAATTTATCGCAAAGCAAAATAAACATATTCTTGTTAGATTCGAAGCTCTATCTTTCCGATTAGAAATCCTACACGTTATTCACTAGACCACAGAAAGTCCTACTTCATTAAAGCGATTAAGTGCAAGTGCAATAAATTCGTGAATAGCGCACGAACTCAAGGTCTGACCTATTTACCAAGACAATTATTATATGCAAATTCAGTAGTAGCGTATAACAAGAAATATACTTTTGTGTAAAAAGTATCATATTACAAAGATAATTAGCACATCATGCTGAAAACATAATAGAGTATGTAATGCCAGCTAGCAATAAAATATATTATGTTGTACTTACAGTGAATTCTGAAGCTCGTCTGTAGATTGATAGCGATATGGGATGGTATAAGGTCATGCAAGGCACTATGCGGTTTTGTATGAAAGTCTACTATCCAGTCATCTTGGATTGTGCCACTATGCGGTCTTATGGGAATTCAATGCTAAAACGTCCATAGGATTAACATTCGGGAGAATTTTATGTTAGGATGGCACTTTGGGGTCCAATGACAATTTAACATTGTGGGACTCTATGGGGAATACAACACAAACAACCATCATAAATTAAACTGCAACCATTTAATATGGGAGAAATTTCTACATTACATACGAGGCTAACAAAAAGATATATTCTGATCACTAATTTACGACTGCACAGCATATTTATTTGAGAAGTACTGAAAATGCTATTTTGTTTACAAAAGTATCATGTTACAAAGATAATTAGCACATCATGCTGAAAACATAATAAATAGAGTATGTAATGCCAGCTAGCAGTAAAATATATAATGTGTACTTACAATGTATTCCTGTCCTACACAAAAGTAACCGATGCGACCCGTACAACAATTTCACCTAACTGACGCATGTAGACAATATCTCTAGTACTAATCCCAAAAATGAGTGGGGAGTGCTCTGATTGGTCAGTTTGAAAACTCCTTCATAACAAGAGAACATATTTAACATTTTTGTGATTTACATTCATATTCAATCATCTTCTTTTTCGTGACGAATGAATATGCTAGATGCAACAACAAAATAAAATTCAGGAGTATTAAAAGATGACAAATGTCCCACGTGCACAAACCGATGAATACATACAAAAACTCTGCCATAAATTATGGACCTCTATTATGATTCTAGATGTAAAAATGACGGATTTTATTAAACGTTGATACAGTGTTCATTAATAATTAGGTGATCAAAAATGAATTTACTTTTTTCATAATTACATTTCTTACCTGCATGCAGTTGATGTCCTCGTCAACTACAAAACTGGACTCAAACTGGAAGCATACAATAATTTTTTGATAAAAATTACCTTCAAGATTAATTAAAGTATAATCACTCTCTTGAAGTCTTTAAGTAAACAGAATCTTGATCAGAAAGTCACTCTAAGTTGTATATATATATACATATATATATATTATATATATAATGTTACTACTCTAGGTCTTAATATAAAGTAACAGAAATAAAATGAAACCAACAATTAATAAACCCAGTAAAACCAGCAGTCCCAATCGACAGTTCAGAACCTAGACTGCCAGAAGTGAAGGACATTATAAACGATGCAAGGGCAGCATCAGCTCCTTGACCAAAGAGTATCTGGTTGCCAGGAGCATACAAGCGTCTTAAACAAGATCATCCAAATGCCAAGAACAATAAAGGCGACATGACAATGTTGTGGTTAGATCTCGCCAACACATATGACAGTATTCCACACAAGATAGTGAACCAAACTCTAGAGAAGCATCGTGTCCCAGAGATGTTCATGGACATGCTTCAACACTACCTCGACAACTTTAAAATGCGCTTGACTTGTCAGGTTACACAACAGCCTGATAGAGATTAAAAGTTGGCATCATAACTGGCTGTACCATTTCGGTGGTACTCTTTTCAGCATCAATGAATCTCCTTGTGAAGTCAGCAGAGAAGATGGTCCGAAGAGCCAATTTTGTCATCTGGAGTTAGGCCGCCTCCTTCGAGAGCCTACATGGATGATATGACAATTACATCCAAGTCAGTACCAGAAGGTAGATGGATGTAAGAAAATCTTGGAAACCTGATTGTTTCATTCACCATTTTTTTTTAAAGTCTCTTCTAGTTTGAAGACGAAATAGAGGCGGCTGTAATTTCCTTCTTTCAGACTTTTGTATTTTTGTATCAAGCAAATTATTTAGGTTTAACAGTGTGGGCTGGTGTGGGACCCTACGAGAATTTAACATTTTGGGACACTATTGGGCCTTAAGGGAATTTAATATTGTGGGCTGACGATATTAGGTTTTTAGGGCGCCCATAGACTTAACATTGCACGTTCACGTAACTAAGTGCAATTCAAAAAGGCGGATGTAAAGAGGTCATATAGGTAATGGAGGAGTGTTTTTAGCATGGTGGCTACAATTGGAAATGAGTTGTTGGATATGATGAGAATATGATGGCGGTGCCATAATTCAAGTTGTCTACCAGAGCTATTACGAAAATTCAGAAAGTGAAAAGAAATTTAGGGATGATTAAAAACTAAATCCGAATATATATATACTTATATATATATATATATATATATATATATATATATATATATATATATATATATATATATATATATATATATATATATATATATATATATATATATATTTAATTAAAATGTCCGAAACTAATAGTAACACTACAAATTCAGAAACTGACAAGTAATTTAACTGAGACTAAAAAGAAGCGGAATATTTTTTTAAAATGTCCCAGACTATAGATAATATTAAATTCCGACATTGACATGCAATTCATCATAGACTCAAAAAGTGAGGAAAAATTTTAATAAAAAAAAGGATTAAAATGTTCAAAAGTTGTAAAAACAAAAAAAAAAATATAAAATCATTTAAGAATTGCAAAACAAAATTTGCACCAAAAATATAGAAACAAAAAATCCCGAAAAAATGAACAATTTTACCCAACATTTTTAGAACATTTGAAGAAATATTATAAAAATAACAAATTAAATAAACAATGTAAGTTTTAAAAAAAAAGTAAAAGCATTTTTTAAAATTTAAGTCAAATTTATAAAACAAAATATTTTAAACACTTTTTTGGAAAAAACAATTAACAAAAACAACCTCAAAAGATAAACATCCCCCTAGAATGACAAATAATATCGAAATGGAAGGAATGAGAGTGCATGAAATTATGTTTTTTATAAATAAAACATTTACAAAATAAACTAATTATAACTATAACGATACACAAAGACCTTGGGAATCCGGCGCCACTGAAAGGTTAGGTCGTTGGTTGTATTGGTGTCATTTAATAAAACTATTTTTTTATCTCACAACCTGCATTGTCTGGAAGAATTGTCTTCTTGGGATACTTCAACCTCTATTGCTCTGTGTATTACTATTAATGTCTGTTTACTCTCTCACTCTCTCTCTTATCGTGGTTTTCGTTTGTATACTCTTCCTATTTTCGTGTGTTTTGTTTACCCTCGGTCTCTTCTCTCCAATCTGAGATCTCTCAGCAAAAAGAAAATCAGGACGGAACATCATTTGGCCAATTATGTAACCTATTTGGAAACCAAACTCTCAGGTTTGAAAATTCACGTTTCGCCCCTATGTGCGGGGGAGATTCAACATCCTTAATCAACAGATGGAAAGATGCAACTCTATTCTTCATTTCACTTCTTTGAAGCTTCTGGAAATCTTGAAAGCGAAATCTTTACATCACACCAGGAGATTGGAGACGGACATAAAATATTATTATGGCACAACTTTTTATTATATCTGCTGTTATAAAATCCCCCTAATGATTGTAACATGTAGTAGTCCAGAATTTATCTTAGATTGTGTGTTTAGTGTCTGTTTTGTAAATGTAGGCTGTTTATTCCCCTGACGAAGAGCTTGTTTAGCTCGAAACGTTTGGAAACCGTTTTGAATTTGCGCCGTTATCAATTTTTGTGTCAATATATGTGTATATATATATATATATATATATATATATATATATATATATATATATATATATTGTTACGACTAGGGATTTTGTAACAGAAGAAAAGATTTAAACAAGAATTCAAGATTTAAAATACAAATCTTTATTTCCTAAAATATTAAAATATTTCAACAAACAATTAAAGTGAAAGAATTAAAAATAACTTACAGTATAGAATATCATTAACACTCCTAAATTGTTTTAAAGTTCACTGTTCCGGAAGTTAATCCAAATATTCCGAATGTAGTATAAAGAATGAAATAGCATTCACTGTGCTGATATGTTGATAAGTTAGTATACCCAAATAATCCTTGAAAATCTAGAATCTCACAAGTATTAGAAATGTTCCCGATAATTCCACGGAACTGTATAATAATTCAGATAAATCCAGTACTTAATTCCTAAATGTACTGTATAGATAAATCTCCAAATAAATAAATCCCACACTGAACTGACTCAAATTCAGTATAACCTCTCTTTTCTATGTAACTGTAACATAATAATAATTACAGGATTATTTGCTAAATATACATTATAAGTGCTCAGAATCGAAATTTAAAACCCTTTCTCCGTCTTCAATAACAGGGTATTTAAAAAAATACAAAACTCTACGAACCAATCAGGAATTAGGTTATGCGTCATCTGCGAAAGGTATCACGTACTAAAATCTTAAACAGTAAACACTATGTTGATTCATGGGAATGTTACCTTACAATGTTTACTCCTAATAGTACAAGAACTAAGTCGAAAGTTCAGTACTCTTTCGCGCGCATTTAGTCATGTGACCAAAAACTACAAGCAGACAATGTATCGATTTACCGTATGTATACTCATAAGATGACAGCTGTTTAGACTAAGAACAAAGATCATAAACTAATAAATTATATCATTATAAAAAGGAAAAGATATATGATTCCGCAACAATATATATATTGTTACGACTCTATGGTCTAAGAAAAATGTAACAGAAAGAAAGTGAAACCAACAAATCAAGTAAAAATCAACAAGCAATTTATTACTAGATAATTAAAATGAAAAATCAAAAAGTCAATTACAGTAATGTGTTTTGAAATCCTAATAATCCAATAAGAATGATTGTTCTAATCACAAGTCCTAAATATAGAATGTTCTGAATTCACGGCTGTGTCCTTGAATGTTATGATGTGCTAATGGTCTCAAAAGTCCTGATGTACTAGTAATCTGGATGTGCTGATGTCAAAATGAAGTATTCCGAAATCTCTGAATAAGTTCACATAAATTCAAAAATCATCAATTAAAAATCCAAAATCCAAAAGTTTATGAGCACTGTTATAATCCAATGAATATTTAAAAATAATTCCTCTCTTAGAATTTGGAATGAATTTTCACAACTGTAATAGCTCTTTACAAGACTGATGGTAATGTCAAAACTGAATAAATGTCCACCAAACATGGTATATATAAAGATTGGTCACATGACAGAATGTTCTAGAATGTGTGTCATCTTAATGGAATTTTACTTGTAAACAAAAATTCAACCTTGACCTTCAAATTGAGAAAACATATTGATCAAAACAACCTAATTCAAGGACACTAGTTAAACATGTTTTTCCTGATAAACATAAAGATTTAAGCAAATATTAAAGTGAAGAAACATTTATAATTTCCTAAAATATTTATAATATTATATAAACATCATACATAACAATATATATATATATATATATATATATATATATATATATATATATATATATATGTGTGTGTGTGTGTGTGTGTGTGTGTGTCTATATGTATACTAAATTTCATACAAACACACAAACACAAATACAGAATGGAAATTTTAATAGGGTTCGACATCTACATGGAAAGACGAACAAAGTCAGTGTAATTAAAGACAATGGCTTGCTTTTCCGGTCCAGCAGCCACAAATACAAAATAAACCTTTGAGGTTTGAGGGACGGTAGGATATACGAAATGGTAACTAACACGTGTATTAATAAACAAGCAAATGTAAATATAAAAACATGCTTGCAAGCAAACAAAAAAACACATCTTTACTAACACCCCCCCCCCCCCGCAAGAAACAAACTCACATCATTGCAAGAAAACCAGGGGAAAGATTTTTATATATATATAATGTATACAGTAAATTTTATGATATCAATTTCCCGGGAGGAATGTCTATTATTTTAGAGGTGGTCCATTTATATTTATAGGAAAATGAGGCACTTTTGGTTTGGTTAAAACATACATTTTCTTTCCGGAAACAAATACTGTAAAATGGAAACTTTTCGTGTTTAATAAAATGTAAAATTTCTTTCCTGTAAAAAAAAAGAAAAAAAAAAAAAAAGTAAAAAAAAATGTAAATATAAGATGTACAATTTGTTTCCTGACTAAAAAAAATATCTAAATATAAACATTTTTAAGAAATGTATAATATATTTCCTGAAAATCTTTTAGAAACATTAAATAATTTAGAATTTGTTTTTCCTGCAGAAAAGGTTTACTTCTTTCTTGCTTCAAGCATTCCATGGTCCATCGAACTTACTATTATGTACATTTTACTTTTATTTATTTATTCTTTTTTATTTTTATTTTTATTTGTTTATTTATTGTTTTTGTTTTTTTGTTTTTTTTGTAGTTTTGTTTTGTTTCCTCCTAAAAAAATGTCAAGCTTCCCCCTTAAATCTGTTGCGATTGTCATGTGACTAAACATTTTTGTTCTTGTGATATAAACTTTAGGAAAAGAAAACTTTTTCAGAAATAAAATGCATGGACGTTAAATAAAACAGTTAGCGGACATCAGAGACAAGCATCTTTGAAAAGGTATAAATGTTAGACCAGAATAAAACATTGAAACGTTCCATTCTTTTCATCAGTGTAGAAAAATAAATATTCCAGAAAATACAGAAATTATGAAAATGTAAGGAAACTCTTAATAATAATATTCAATCGTTACCATATGGGATTACGTGAAAATACAAAGAACGTGTAAATTTAGGAATTATAAAATTAACAGACTTCATAAATCTGAAATCGTTGTTGGAAGTTTTGAAACGAAATTTGTTTTAAAATGTACGATATTATATAAACAATTTATTAAAAGTAGTTTTATTTGATATTCTATTTAATAAAAGTTTCCAAAACAATTGTATCTAATTTGTTGTAAAGATTTACAAATTATACACCCCGAAAAGGATCTTGTTAAAGAATTATTAGTCCTGATTTTATTTTATTTATTTTTTTCATAGTAAAACCTAAAGGAACGGCATCGCATTTCTAAAAATCGACATTCTTTGTATCGTCATAAAAGAAAGGAAAATCTTTCTTTTCTGGTCTAGCAGAGGTTCCTTATACCCCTAGTGAAACTACTAACGCTGTTGGCACTATCACTCGACCGATGTTATCCTCTATTCCAGCGAATGTATTCGATTTTGATTTTCTGTCCGAGACTTTTTGTCATCACTGGAATTTTTCACGGCGCCACTTACATCACTACCATTACCAGAATACGATTTCAAAAATCAAAAAGAAGAGCTAGAGAAATTGTAACAAAGACAAATGAGAATTTACTTTTATACAGCAGCAAGAAGAGGAAGGAGGAAGCGAGCTATGAAAACCATGACAATCAACGGTGAACAGAGCGAATATAGTGCAAGAGGGTGACCTCAGAAAGCGCAAGTCTATTACATGAAGTATTGGCTGAACTCTTTTTTTTCAAATGCTATTTTTATTTTTCTAAAATATCTTAACTTTTAACTTGAAATAGTTAAATCTTTTTCTGGGTTTTGTTTCTGTAAAATTTTGATTGATATATTTTAAAAGATTCCTTATAACGTTTTTAATTCTTTCATGCTCTTGGATTCCCTTTCGTTCGTTTCTTGACCTTTTAGCAAGACGTTTTCCTTAACTTCCGCGCGCCTAATCGTAATTCTTTAAAATAAAAATTGTTTTAAATGTTTTGTTCTTAACTTTTGTTTTATTCTAAAAGTGTCGCGTTTTCCTTTTTCTATTTTTGTAAAATTTTTGTTACCTTTTTTATTCAGTTTTTTTTTTCATTTCTTTTGGTTTTTTCAACTGATTTAAACTTAAAAGTTTTATTTACTAATTTTTTTTTCATCTTTTTCTCACCCTTTATTTTCATTATGTATTTTGTGTTAACAATATTTTGTAATCTTTAATATTGCCAGATTTTGTTGAGCAATTATATTTTTGAAACAATCTTTTCTCTTATTATTCAAATTCTTTTGTAATTTTACTTTTGAATTCGTATAAATATTTTGTTAAATTTCTCGATGATTACTTTGGCTTTCCTTCTACAAATTTTAGCTAACAGTTTCTCTAATTTTTTTATGTTCTGTTTTTTATTTTTTTAATTTGTTTCTTTTTTGAAAACTTGTTGTTTCATTCTTTTTGCTAAATCAATTGATAATTGTCTTTGTATTTTTATTTTACCTAATACTTAAAAGGAAAAAGTCAGGAATTCTTTACTCGAATAGATGGTGCAATGGGTTAACTTTACAGCGTAGCAAGCAGCCGACGTCCCAATATACCGACACTTTTACAATGAAGCGCAACCGAGCGGCCATACAGAACCAAGTTTTATATTCCTTTTTTATATTTGATTTCAATCTGTGATTAGAAAAGGTATGATTCAGTCAATGTGTTCGTATCCGAATGCTCTGAGAGGATGGACTAAGGTTTAATTGACTCGGGGGCATAACAGCCATAAAGCAGCGATATATTCAATCTGTGATTAGAAAAGGTATGATCCAGTCAATGTGTTCGTATCCGAATGCGCTGAGACGATGGACTAAGGTTTAATTGACTCAGGGGCATAACAGCCATAAGGCAGCGATATATTCTGAAAGAGAGCTATGAGAAGCGAGCTATAATACCTCATTACATCCGCCAATTTTTAATTTCACCTAGTCTCGTCCACTTGTAATATTAAGTCCATGAGCGCCATATGACTCTCTGGGCTGATGAAATAATGCAGCAAGTCTTATACCATCAATCCACAAGTTTATATTCTCGTAAGGTCGCATACCAGCCCACAATGTAAAAGCAACCTATGGATGATTTCAACATTAAATTCCCTCCAAACCCCATAGAGGACCACAATATTAATGGTCATAAAACCCCAAAAGTGACATCCTAAAATTAAATTTTACGTATGACCCCATAGTTCCATGTTTACCCAGTAACGCTCTCCCACGCCCACCTAGCCCCATAACTACTTGCATTTGCCTGAATGAGTTAAACTTTAAAAAATCCTGTATCAATATAAAAATTGAAGATAGTACAACTTTTTATGTGGAATCTGCAGTAAACTTGCCAAATTATCATGTAGATGGACCACCAAAAAACAATTTACCTACAATCAAGTTTTGATAGATATTCAGTTAAATAGAAGGCATTGGAAAATTTGAAAATGAATATGATTTATCAGTAAATGTGTCTAACTATTGAAATAGAGAGACAGCATAGCTGTGATGGAGCGTTTTATTACTTTTTGGTGAAGTTTTAGAAACAGAGCAAGAATTGCTTGTTCTATTGGCAGCTGAATAAATCTTTTTTACTTATTTCGTGATATATCTGTCTTTATGTCGATCTCTAAAAACAAATCTGCTTTTATTTTATTCTTTATACTCTTGCGTCTAATTGACAGAACCGTACTCACGGTACAGGAAGGCTCAGAGAAGTCATTAGCACTTTCAGGAAATGCCACATCGATAAATCTCCAACAAATAAATAAATAAATAAAGACTCCGCAACATAAATTTATTGCAAAAAGTTGATGTCAACAAAGTTGTTCATGCCGTCAATACGTGCCAAATTATATGGGTCCAATTTGTAACGGACAAAATCAACAACCGACAAACACACCCTTTGCACTATCACTATAAATCCCAAGTCATGAAACTTGATACAAAGTCGAACAACGAACTTGGGGAAAATTAATATGAAAATTAAATTATGCTTATCTAGAATAGGCGAAGGGGTGTCAATGGAAAAGATCTATGTCCCTTCAATCAGGTTAATTAAGCTTCATTGAAACGTGATGTTCACTATTCCATTTCGTTAACAGATGAAAACCGCCATCAAAATAAACTGCGTTGGTAGTGGTCACTTAGCACACTCGACCATTGCAGCACTTTCTGAAAGCCGCATCGTATACCGTTGTTCCACAGCAAGAAGGTTGCAATCCTGAACGATACTGAATAGTGCCCGAGCAGCAGATGTAGAATGCTGCATCATATGTTTGTGTTCCACAGCAAGACGGTTGCAATCCTGAACGATACTGAATAGTGCCCGAGCAGCAGATGTAGAATGCTGCATCATATGTTTGTGTTCCACAGCAAGACGGTTGCAATCCTGAACGATACTGAATAGTGCCCGAGCAGCAGATGTAGAATGCTGCATCATATACTCGTGTTCCACAACAAGAAGGTTGTAACCCCGATTTATACTGAACAACTCCGCTGCAGCACATATAAAATGCAGACTGGTATGATGTATTCCCGCAAATGCCTTTAAATATTATAAGAACATTTATGTAAAAAGTTATTTTGCACAATATTATTAGAATACAATTTTCATGATAAATGAGTATATGTCCCAATAATCACTTAGATCAGAACCTGCACTTTTACTCGCTAACATTCTACTTACAAAATAACATTCAACTTACAAAATAACATTATACTTAAAAAATAACAGCATCTCGCTAACATTATACTTACGAAATAACAGCATGTTGCAAAGGAAACGTGCTATATACCCCCTCTCACCTAACTCGTTGAGATAAATAAACTTTCTCTTTTAAAATGTCAACGTTGAAAACAGAAACTTGATAATAAGTTGAATTATGCCAAACTCCCATTAGAATCATTACTATTTTAATTCAGATTAACAATGTAAATATAGGGAATAGGTTTTAGTATAAATGATAAATAGATTACGAACGTCTCTAGCTAACATGGAAATAATCACGAATGGCTACTGAACAATCTATCAGTCATATAGTAACTTGAAATCACTCAGGCGGTTTTGTTACATATAAGTTATCAGAACCTCTTATTTTCTATATATGTATTATATTCTCCAGTATCATATATACAGAAGACGTTAACTTGAAAGTTTTTCATCCCAGCATCTATATATGTAGTGCCATTGAGTAACTCTGTAGAGTAAAAATTCAAAATACCACGCACTTGCATGTATTGAATGTTCCCTTATGTATGAATCGGTGTTGCTTACATTTTGTGCATCTCCATCAATTGTTTTGCCTAAACAATTCAACTGTAAGCCTAGAACTCAAAAGCGTTTTTATAGTAACATTTAAAAAATAAATAACTCACTGTCACCCGAGAGGCACACTGCTAGTCTAATCCATGAGCAAAGACCACACAGAATGAGTAAGCGAGATTTCCACATTCCTTTCATTCTGATCCAACGAGTATAGTAAAACTTTGATGAATATTCCTGAAACTAAAAGAGAAGACGTGTAAAATGTTTGAATAACCGACACCTTTTAAACACCCCGACATCTTAGTCTTCAACGTTAGCAAAATCATTAATCGAAAGAGGAAACCAATAAAATTACCCCATACGTCTTCGAAAAATAGCGTATATGAGCCGTGGAAACCACCGTCAATCGCCTGCAGTGGTATGGTCAAGTTAGACATTTCTTGTTCGCACTAAATCGATGTTTGATGTATACGTTACCTCGTCATTTGCTGGCTTATAGTATTTTGGTATAAATTGTTTTCCACATCATATGATTTACTTTCATAAAAAGAATAACGTAGTGATCAAATGTTTAAAAGATGGTTTGAGAGGGACACATCAGCCCCTACCGATACTAGATCATGTCCTTTGTAGCTTCTTGAGATAAATTCATTTTCTCTATTCAGGAAACGTAAATTAACATAAATGAACACCAAAACACTATATTGGGTCAGCGCGTTTTTATATATCGAATGGTAAATGCATTCATGTCATATACTACAGCCAACAGAAGTAAAATAGTGCGAAAGTAAACAGAGTTCACTTTCAGTCTGAAGAGGTACATGGAATGTGCATAGGAATGGCGTCCACACACTGCACTCATAAACGAGCCCTCCGTTACCTAGCAGTCGTTGCGTCTTGTTTACGATAATATTTAATATTGCCACACCTGAGATTATGTGCCGGCAGAGTATGTTCGACTAGTTCTTTTCAACATGGATAATAGGATACAGAGGTTAAGGTGACGAACATATAGGTTGGATGATTTAAATGCCACTTATTTGCCTATCATGTTTTGCCCTTGTTGCATACAAAGTGTGTTTATTTCTATTACACCACTGAATGACGATTTAATTGCATGTTTAGTCCATTTGAATTATTTATGTCTTGTTTTTAAGCTGTGATTGGTCAAGAATATGAAACATTGTTATCCACCCGCACCGAGAAGATGTGAAAATTCGAACGCCTATTGACAAATACAATACAATACAACAAGCAACGCAAACAAAATAACTTATTCTAGTATAGTATGGTCAATAAAGAACGAAAATTAAAACAACATCTATTGATTAAATTAATGATTGATCTAAAGAACAAGGTTTGGTTAATCAGTTGTTAAATAATTTGGATGATTTTTCTCTGATTCTTCTACTCGTCCTACTCTACTGAAACCTAGAAAACCTCAACTTGGGAGATTTGTATCGAACTATTGATATGCATGCAAATATGAATATGTATATATTCCCATTAGAATGGGCATTCCTGTTTACGTATGCTACAGGTTTCTTTAAAAACTCAAGTCAAAAAAAGTTGCAATTAAATAGCAAGAATGACAACATACAGAAAGTACACGACTCCTTACAAACAGGAAAACACTACAGGGTATTACAACTCTTAATCTAACGCATCGTTGTATCACACCAACGCCAAGTAGTCTTATATCTGTACATATTTTACAAGTGGCGATAGTCAAGTTTTAAGACAATGTCATCATTGTACCAGGATCATTTTCGTATCGTTTGATGTAACGGTTAAATGATATATGCAGTGCTAAACAATTTGGGATGTATGCTTGTCAAGGACATGAACATTTCTTATGGTGGCGACGATCTTTTCAAGTTGATAGACTTCAACATTGTCATCACATACAAATATTTGTGGATACCAGCGTCTGCGAGAAAGTGCAGAATAGAGCAAGGTATCATAAATGAGAAACTGAGAAAGTTAAGATCAAGAGCTGGGGATAAAATACTGGCGCAGAACCTATTCCGTTTGCTGTATAAGAAAAGACATTTAGAACGCCACTTGACTTCCAGATACTGAAAAATCATTGTCAATGGTATCATTTTGTTCTTTCGTAGAATCAGAGATTTACCATTACACTGGCAAAAGCTTCTGAAGTGAGAGAAGATTGTAACCAGGGTTACGAATCGGAAAGCATTTGTCTCTAGTATGATACGATTACTTCAGATTCAATGGCTCATTCCGTTATCGACAAGTACAGAAAAGTAATACATTTCTTCTACGACTATATCACAAGAGAGGGAATTATTGATGTGGCCGCTAATAAGGCTTAAATATTATACTTGATTCACCATGACCGAATTTATTTGGAGTCTTTACAAGAACAAGTAAAAAAAATGTATTCAGTATTTCAAGCCATCTGCCCACAAATTATATATGGCATAAAATAATACATATAATATTGGACCATAACGCACACGAACAACCGGTACACATCATAATGCAAGTGTCAACAATTACTACACTGATCACCATTACATCTGGCTTGATTTGATAAGTATACGTAACAGACTGCATGGTAGTGGTATTAAATTGGCTAATTTTCAACAAGGCATACACCTACAGATAAACAGAAAATATACCGAAGATGCAAACACATTGCATATTTATTTTATTTCAGATCCACAGATAAATATATTCACAACAGACAGATAAAATATGTTTTTGTAGGGTATTTTTTAATCTCCATTCAAATTAATGGATGAATTGCACAGATTTTAGGTGGTGGTAATTTTTGGTGGATGTGACAAATGCACCATGGATTGTTCAGTTGAGCAAGAAGATACTTAAGCGTTAGCGATCTCTGCTTTTTAAATTATTACAGAATCCGGATGAAGACAAAAGGTAAAAGACACCTCGAAAACATCACAAGTCAACAATACATACAATTGCATATTGATTATAGTTCTATATCTTCATCAAATTTCTACTTTTCAGAGGCATGATAGAAAATGATAGTACTTGTGCATTGTTTTGTAATTTCACAGTCGTAAAGTCGTTTTGGACTGTGTTGTCTTCATCTACAGTAATAAATTCATTCATTCATTCATTCGTTCAGTTATTCAGAGCGCGTACCTGTAGAAATCTATATTTAGTTGCAGCAAAGCGAAACATGCCGAACAGGTAGTTATCCTTGCTCATATCGCACGTGCAATCTTTACATGCACTGCAGTTTGCCGTTGCTGTCGACAAAAAAGGACTGTTCGTCTTTTTCCCTCAATGTAACATGAAAATGACAAATTTTGCATATCTTTACATGTCGTTCAAGTCATATACTCTGACTTGTTTTTCGTCTCCTTTTAACCATGGTTACATAATGAAGGATATTACAGATACAATTAAAAGGGATAGCACAAAGTAATCCCACGTTAACTTAGACGGCATTTCTAACAAATTAAGATATGTATAACATAAAGGACTCCAAAATTGTGTACGTGATACTGAACAAGCTAAAGGGCAATTACATCATGCTGAAGACATAATAGAGTATGTAATGCCAGCTAGCAATAAAATATATTATGTTGTTCTTACGGTGAATTCTGAAGCTCGTCTGTAGATTGATAGCGATATGGGTTGGTATAAGGTCATACAAGGCACTATGCGGTTTTGTATAAAAGTCTACTATCCAATCATCTTGGATTGGGCCACTATGCTGTCTTATGGGAATTCAATGTTGAAACGTCCTTATGATTAACATTCGGGATAATTTTATGTAAGGATGGCACTTTGGGGTCCAATGACAATTTAACATTGTGGGACTCTATGGGGAATACAACACAAACAACCATCATAAATTAAACTGCAACCATTTAATATGGGAGAAATTTCTACATTACATACGAGGCTAACAAAAAGATATATTCTGATAACTAATTTACGACTGCACAGCATATTTATTTGAGAAGGACTGAAAATGCTATTTAATCAATTAACAGTCGCTATCACAATGACATGTATTACAAGACCAACACTCACTCCAAGTAATGGACAAGATGTGCCGTCCAGATTCTAAATTCTACGTGGAATTTATCAAAGCATTTCAAAACAATAAGCTCGGATAAGATGGGTTTTTGCTACAAATTCAAAAATATAAATTTATCGCAAAGAAAAATAAAATGAATATATTCTTGTGAGATTCGAACCTCTATCTTTCCGATTAGAAATCCGACACGTTATCCACTAGACCATAGACATTCCTACTTTATTAAAGCGAATCAGTGCAAGTCGAATATGTTCATGAATAGCGCACGAACTCTAGGTCTGACCTATTTATCAAGAAAAGTACTATATGCAAATTCAGTAGTAGAGTATAGAAACAAATATATTTTTGTTTACAAAAGTATCATGTTACAAAGATAATTAGCACATCATGCTGAAAACATAATAAATAGAGTATCTAATCCCAGCTAGCAGTAAAATATATAATGTGTACTTACAGTATATTCCTGTCCTACACAAAAATAACCGATGCTACCTGTACAACAGTTTCACCTGACTGACGCATGTAGACAATCTCTTCAGTGCTAATCCTAAAAATGAGTGGGGAGTGTTCTGATTGGTCAGTTTGAAAACTCCTTCATAACAAGAGAACATATTTGAGATTTGTTTTATTTACATTCATATTCAACCATCTTCTTTTTCATGACGAATGAATATGCTAGGTGCAACAACAAAATAAAATTCAGGAGTATTAAAAGATGACAAATGTCCCACGTGCACAAACCGGTGAATACATACAAAAACTCTGCCATAAATTATGGACCTCAATTATGATTCTAGATGTAAAAATGACGGATTTTATTAAACGTTGACACAGTGTTCATTAATAATTAGGTGATCAAAAATGAATTTACTTTTTTCATAATTACATTTCTTACCTGCATGCAGTTGATGTCCTCGTCAACTACAAAACTGGACTCAAACTGGAAGCATACAATAATTGTTTGATAAAAATTACTTTCAAGGTTAATTAAAGTATAATCACTCTATTGAAGTCTTTAAGTAAACAGAATCTTGATCAGAAAGTCACTCTAAGTTATATATATATATATATATATATATATATATATATATATATATATATATATATATATATATATATATATATAATGTTACTACTCTAGGTCTTAAAATAAAGTAACAGAAATAAAATGAAACCAACAATGAAAGTAAAATCAACAAGCAAGTTATTTCTAGACAATTAAAGTGAACATTCAAAAGACACCTACATGAACGTCAATTAAAATCCAAATAACCCAAATTGAAGATCAGCCAAAATTAATAAACCCAGTAAAACCAGCAGTCCCAATCGACAGTTCAGAACCTAGACTGCAAGAAGTGAAGGACATTATAAAGGATGCAAGGGCAGCATCAGCTCCTTGACCAAAGAGTATCTGGTTGCCAGGAGCATACAAGCGTCTTAAACAAGATCATCCAAAATGCCAAGAACAATAAAGGCGATATGACAATGTTGTGGTTAGATCTCGCCAACACATATGACAGTATTCCACACAAGATAGTGAACCAAACTTTAGAGAAGCATCGTGTCCCAGATATGTTCATGGACATGCTTCAACACTACCTCGACAACTTTAAAATGCGCTTGACTGTGTCAGTTTACACAACAGCCTGGTAGAGATTAGAAATTGGCATTATAACAGGCTGTAACATTTCGGTGGTACTCTTTTCAGCATCAATGAATCTCCTTGTGAAGTCAGCAGAGAAGATGATCCGAAGAGCCAATTTTGTCATCTGGAGTTAGGCAGCCTCCTTCGAGAGCCTACATGGATGATATGACAATTACATCCAAGTCAGTACCAGAAGGTAGATGGATGTTAGAAGATCTTGGAAACCTGATTGACTGAGCCAGGATGAAGTTCAAGTCATCAAAGTTAAGAAGTCAAGTCCTGAATAAATGGAAGGTCCAAGATAGATACAGATTCAAGGTAGGAGAGGAAGTAATGCCAACGCTGAGTGAGCAACCAGTTAAGAGCCTCGGCAAGTGGTTTTAGGACTCTTTGAATGACATAGTCTCTGTGGGTAGGGATCGACTAAGGGGCCAAAGTCAGTTGCATGCCTGTCTTTTCACACCCAATAAGTGCATAGATAGTTGTAGGGTGGGAATTTCAATGATTTTTAAATTGTAACCCAGAGGATCCAACTGTATGCCCCAAGATTCCGTACTGCTGGCATGGTATCTCAAGGCATATAGCTTTATCACCATAGCCAGTCCCGTTTGTATCCAGATTCCTTACAACTGCGCGGTATTTCGTGTCATATTACCTTGTAACCATACCCAGCCCCAAGAGTATCCTGTTATGTATGATGTTTATATAATATTATAGATATTTTAGGAAATTATAAATGTTTCTTGACTTTAATATTTGCTTAAATCTTAATGTTGTTTATGAGAAAAAACATGTTTAACTAGTGTCCTTGAATTAGGTTGTTTACTTCAGATTTGAGCTAAAGGATAGTTTTGATCAACAAAATGTATACCAAATTTGAGGTCAAGGTTGATTTTGTTTACAGATAAAACTGGAAAATCCTTAGAGTTATGTGTAAAAAGACATGTCCACACAACTAAAATTCCATTAAGATGACACATAATCGAGAACATTCTGTCATGTGACCAATCTTTATATATACCATGTTTAGTGGACAGTTTTTCAGTTTCGACATTACTATCAGTCTTGTAAAGAGCTATTACAGTTGTGGAAAGTCATTCCAAATTCTAAGAGAGGAATTATTTAAATATTCATTGGATTATAACAGTGCTCATAGACTTTTGGATTTTGGATTTTTAATTGATGATTTTGGAGTTTATGTGAACTTATTCAGAGATATTTTGGAGTTCTTCATTTTGACATCAGCACATTAAAGACTACTAGTACATCAGGACTTTGAAAACCATTGGCACATCATAACATTCAAGGATACAGCCGTGAATCCAGAACACTCTATATTTAGAACTTGTGATTAGAACACTAATTCTTATTGGATTATTTGGATTTTAATACACATTACTGTAAGTGTCTTTTTGATTTTTCATCTTAATTATCTAGAAATAAATTGCTTGTTGATTTTTACTTGAGTTGTTGGTTTCACTTTGTTTCTGTATCATTTTTCTAGACCATAGAGTCGTAACAGTAATTGGGGGCTCGTCATCCGGGATAGATTTTCTTTAAAGCATATTAGAGATAAAGAAGCATATTAGAGGCAAAAGCGACATTGACAAAACAGGAGATAAAAATTATTTTAATTCAATATTTAGTAGGAAAGGGAATTTTGGATAATAGTGCTTTAATTTTGAAGAGAAAGCCTGAATCTGGTTCTGACAGGAAATTATGGGAATTAGAGTTAAAGAACCAGATGGATTTAGAATTGTCAAAGATTCAGATTCAGAGAGAGAGAGAGAGAGAGAAAGAAGAGAGGCAGATGGAGAGAGAGAGAGAGAAAGAGGAGAGGCAGATACAAATGCAGATTCAGATGCAAAGAGAAGAAAGGGAAATGCAATTTAAATTAAGAGAATTAGAACTGGCAAAGAGAGCACACTCCACTCCTTTAAACACAAGTTCAGGTTTTGATGTTACTAGACATATTAGGTTAGTACCCCCTTTTCAGGAAAAAGAAGTATATAAATACTTTCTTCATTTCGAGAAAATTGCTGAAAACTTGAAATGGCCCAGAGAACATTGGACTTTCTTATTACAAAGTGTACTTATTGGCAAAGCTCGTGAAGTCTACATTTCACTGTCAGTACAACAAAGCACTGATTATGATGTGGTTAAGGAGTACATCTTGAAAGCTTATGAGTTGGTACCAGAGGCATATCGACAAAGGTTTAGGAATTGTAGAAAAGAAACTGGACAAACTCATGTCGAATTTGCAAGGGAAAAAGAACAACTATTTGACAGGTGGTGCTCAGCCAAGAAAGTTGATCAAGATTATGATAACCTCAGACAGCTCGTATTAATTGAAGAGTTCAAGAGGTGCATCCATAGTGATTTTAAGACCTATCTTGACGAGCAGAATATGGAAACTTTGGAAAATGCTGCTCGTATGGCTGATGATTATTCCTTGACTCACAAAATTGCATTTGGCAATAAGTCGTCCTCTCGGCAGTTTTCTGGTAAAAAAAAACCATTTCAATCTCATACGAATACTTCCAAATTTCAAAACAGCACAACTGTTAGGAATCAAACATCTGATAAGACTGATCAGAAATCCTTATCTCTTCCTACGTGCACTTATTGTAAAATAAAAGGGCACGTTATTTCTGATTGCTTCAAGTTGATAAGCAACAGAGTAAAGACAGAGCTTTTCCAAATGCTCTTATTTCAAAGAAGTCAAGGTCACGGTCTTGTATTGAAGGCAATACATTTGTTGGGTCAAACAAACCCCAGTCTGATTCTATTTTGGAGGCTTATGAACCATTAATGTTAGAAGGTTCTATATCACTTATTGGTAATTCTGCCAAGCCTATCCCAATTAAAATATTAAGCGACACTGGAGCTTCTCAGAGTCTTTTATTATCAGGTACTTTGCCTTTGTCTGAGGAGTCATCATCTAGTGAAAGTGTTCTTGTTCAGGGAGTAGAGTGCGGCTTTATAAATGTTCCTCTTCATTGTGTAAATTTGGCATCAGACTTAGTTTCCGGACCTGTGACTGTTGGGGCAGTGACTTCTTTACCCATAGAGGGTGTTCATTTATTACTAGGCAATGACCTAGCTGGAGATAAGGTTGTGGTTAATCCACTTGTAGCTGACAAGCCTTGTTTGGATCAGAAAGTTGATCCTGTCTAAATTGAAATCCCTGATTTGTACCCTGCTTGTGCAGTTACTAGAGCTATGGCAAAAAGAGCTCTTGAGAGTGATGTTGATCAGGATATTATTCCTTTAGCTGACACATGTATTGGTCAGTCTTTTGATGAGGTCACTTTTTTCTCAGGTATTGATCAATCAAATGGTATTGATCACAGTGATCCTCTTTTGGCAACTCATTCTCTTTGTTCTAATCAGGGTGACAAAAAACGACAATCCCTTGTCGTTGAACAGGAGCAAGATCCTGCGATATCTTGTTTGTTTCAGAGGACTATTAGTGAAACTGAAGCCACACAAGTTCCAGTGTGTTACTTTGTGAAAAATGGGGTCCTTATGAGGAAATGGAGACCACCTGAGGTACCCGCTGGTGACGAGTGGTCAGTGAGCTATCAAATTGTTGTTCCTAAGTCATATCGACAGGAAATTTTTAATTTAGCCCATGAAACTCCTTTGGCTGCTCATTTAGGAGTCCGTAAGACTGATCACAAGATCTTGAATCATTTTATTGGCCGAAACTCGAAAGTGATGTTTCTAAATACTGCAGATCTTGTCACACTTGTCAAATGGTAGGAAAACACAATCAGAAGATACCTAAGGCTCATTGGCAACCTATTCTTGCATTTGATGAACCATTTAGTAGAATAATAGTAGACTGTGTTGGCCCTTTACCTAAAACCAAGTCAGGCAACCAATACTTGTTGACCATCATGTGTGCATCTACAAGATTTCCAGAAACAATTCCTCTGAGAAATATAAAAACTAAAACTATTGTAAAAGCTTTGGTGAAGTTTTTTACACTTGTTGGCCTTCCCAAATCTGTCCAGTCGGATCAAGGGTCAAATTTTATGTCTGGAATTTTCCAACAAGTTATGCATGAATTAGGCATCCAACAGTTTAAATCTTCTGCCTATCACCCTGAAAGTCAAGGTGCTTTGAAAAGATTTCATCAAACTTTGAAGAATATGATTCGATCATATTGCTTTGATACAGAAAAGGATTGGGATGAGGGTGTTCATTTGTTGTTGTTTGCTGTTAGGGAATCAGTTCAAGAGTCGTTGGGTTTTAGTCCCTTTGAACTAGTTTTTGGTCATACTGTCCGTGGACCATTGAAATTATTGAAAGAGAAACTTCTTTCAAATGAAGATTCAAAGATTAATCTTCTGGATTATGTCTCTGATTTCAAATACAAGTTGTCAAAGGCCTGTGAAGTAGCAAGAACTAATCTTCACACTACCCAGTCAAAAATGAAATTAAGGTATGACAGAAATTCACAGGAAAGGGTGTTTTAAACCTGGTGACAAAGTACTGGCTCTCTTTCCCATACCTCAAAATCCTCTTCAGGCTAAATTTTATGGTCCTTATACCGTTGAAAAGAAAGTAAATGACTTTAATTATATCATTAACACTCCTGGGAGACGGAAACAGAAACAACTTTGTCATATAAATATGTTAAAGGAATATTTTAACAGAGATAGCTCAGCTAATTATTCAGTTAATTTAGTTGTACCTGTCCCACACAGTGAAGATATCAACGATGGAATACAATCAGACTATAGTGACTCTGGTATAACCAATCTTCGGAATTCAGAAATTTTGAACAATCTAGACCAGAAACTTTCACATCTACAACAACAGCCAAGAAATGAACTAAAACAGCTATTACATGACTATGAGCACTTGTTTACTAATGTTCCAACACGAACAAGTAAAATTTATCATGACGTTGACATTGTAGATTCTGCGCCTGTGAAACAGCATCCTTATAGAATGAATCCTCTCAAACAGAACTATTTGAAGAAAGAAATTCAGTATTTACTGGAGAATGATTTCATAGAACCAAGTAAAAGTAACTGGAGTTCACCATGTTTTCTTGTTCCCAAGCCAGATAATACATTCCGCATGTGTACTGACTATGGAAAAGTCAATAGTGTCACCAAAACAGATTCATTTCCAATCCCAAGAATGGACGATTGCATTGATAAAATTGGAAATGCGAAATATGTCACCAAGTTTGACCTTTTAAAAGGATTCTGGCAAATTCCACTGACGGAAAGGGCAAAATAAATTTCAGCATTTGTAACTCCAGATGGACTTTATCAATATAAAGTCTTGCCGTTTGGAATGAAAAAGTCGCCTGCAACGTTTCAACGTCTGATGAACATGATAACATCTGGTCTTGATAATTGTGACGCTTATATCGATGATGTCATTATCTACAACAACACCTGGGAAGATCATTTGGAAACCATTCGAAAATTCTTTGATCGACTCAATGATGCGAATCTGACAATTAATTTGAGCAAAAGTGAGTTTTGCCATGCTTGTGTCACATTATTAGGACATATTGTGGGACAAGGTCAAGTTAAACCTATAGAAGCTAAGGTCAAAGCTATCTCTGAATTTCAAGTACCAATTTGTAAAAAGCAACTGATGCGATTTCTAGGTATGGCTGGATATTATCGGAAATTTTGTTCCAATTTTTCCAAAATTGCTGAACCTTTGACAAGTGTATTGAGCAAGAAAACCAAATTTCATTGGTCTGACAAGTGTCAGGAATCTTTTGACAAGTTAAAGGTCATGCTTAAGAATGCACCATTTAAATTATCTGTTGATGCAAGTGATGTAGGGGTTGGTGGAGTATTGTTTTAGGAAGACAAAAGTGGTGTGGATCACCCTGTGTGTTATTTTTCTAAAAAACTAAACAAGCACCAGAAACATTATTCCACAATTGAAAAGGAATGTTTGGCTTTGGCTTTAATATTGTCTTTACAGCATTTTGAAGTGTATGTTGCCTGGGGTCTTTCTCCAATTATTCTGTACGGTGATCACAATCCTCTTACTTTCATCAACAAAATGAAAGATAAAAATCGGAGATTGTTGAGGTGGAGTTTAATATTGCAGGAATATAACATTGACATCAAACACATCAGTGGAAAAGACAATGTGATTGCAGATGCACTCTCACGTGCATATAAATGTTATATTGCTGGATGTAATTAAGTTCAATATCATAAAACATTTTCTTATGTAATTTTGGTTATTCTTGTATTAGTTATATATTCAAAAGAAAGCTTTATTGCATAAATGTTTCTTTTTCTTTATGAGGGGAGGTGTTATGTATGATGTTTATATAATATTATAGATATTTTAGGAAATTATAAATGTTTCTTGACTTTAATATTTGCTTAAATCTTAATGTTGCTTATGAGAAAAAAACATGTTTAACTAGTGTCCTTGAATTAGGTTGTTTACTTCAGATTTGAGCTAAAGGATAGTTTTGATCAACAAAATGTATACCAAATTTGAGGTCAAGGTTGATTTTGTTTACAGATAAAACTGGAAAATCCTTAGAGTTATGTGTAAAAAGACATGTCCACACAAATAAAATTCCATTAAGATGACACATATTCTAGAACATTCTGTCATGTGACCAATCTTTACATATACCATGTTTAGTGGACAGTTTTTCAGTTTCGACATTACTATCAGTCTTGTAAAGAGCTATTACAGTTGTGGAAAGTCATTCCAAATTTTAAGAGAGGAATTATTTAAATATTCATTGGATTATAACAGTGCTCATAGACTTTTGGATTTTGGATTTTTAATTGATGATTTTGGAATTTATGTGAACTTATTCAGAGATATTTTGGAGTTCTTCATTTTGACATCAGCACATTAAAGACTACTAGTACATCAGGACTTTGAAGACCATTGGCACATCATAACATTCAAGGATACAGCCGTGAATTCGGAACATTCTACATTTAGAACTTGTGATTAAAACACTAATTCTTATTGGATTATTTGGATTTTAATACACATTACTGTAAGTGTCTTTTTGATTTTTCATCTTAATTATCTAGAAATAAATTGCTTGTTGATTTTTACCTGAGTTGTTGGTTTCACTTTGTTTCTGTTACATTTTTCTAGACCATAGAGTCGTAACAATCCAGATTCCTGTCCTCATAGGCTATATGACATGAGATACCATGCCAGAAGTTAGAAATCTGGATACACATGGGACTGGTTTTGTTGAGAAGGTTATATGTATAGGTTATTAAATGAGTATTGAAAAATATTGGACCCTGGGTTATGTGGGGTAAAATGTCCGAGCTTGCGAGGGCATTCTACGCCACATGAACGAGGGTCCAATATTTTCAATGCTCAGTCAATGAAACTGAATAACACAATTCAAACAAATAAATTATGTCAACGTTTTATTGAACATTTTACATGTCGTTCACTTAATGAATGCAAACTGAACACCGCGCAGTAATATACGCTACTTCACTGTTATGGAGAAACGCGTATACATGGGGTCATTCTCATTCAACACTGAACGAAACTAAGTTTGATTAAGAGGATGGAATGTCATGTAGCCATAGGAACACAACGAAATATTAATATTAGGAAAATATGACGCAATACATCAACGATAATTGAAGATATCATTTTGAAAAGATTAGCCAGATAAATTCAGTCTAATGTTACAGTATCGTTGGGATTTTCTCAATGCTACTGTCATGGTGGCAGGGAAATTTAAAAGTGTTGTGTGCGTCATGATTGTTGCCAGGGTATTGTTGTCCGTCGGTGTTGGATGATACCTTGAAAAATGGATTCAGATTCATTTTGGCATATCTTGTGTTCCATTAAAAAAAATTCTGAGTGAAGGATAAAACAATGCCATTCAGAGTGGATACAAGTACACTGTTTAAGTGAAAGGAAAGTTGATGATTGATACGTTGTAACATTGTATCAAAGGTCAGTTTGAAACAAATACAATCTCTCTTTCTCTCTCTCTCTCTCTCTCTCTCTCTCTCTCTCTCTCTCTCTCGTTTTAACAGCAGCACAGTTTTAAACTTACATCTTTCTGTAATGTGTTATTTATGTTCATACGTATACAAAAAATGTATAATTGCATATTATATACTGTTGTGTTGTCAGACTTCGAAAGGATATGACGAATCTTTTAATAGTTAGGAGCCAGAAGATTAAGAGTCCTGGTTGAGTCCTAACGTCCTGATGTCCTGAAATATCATCGTAATATTTATATGTAAAAATATATTATATAAATGGAATCAATCACATATATAATTTTTGTATCTGCACATATTTGCATATGCCTTCAATTAAAATACAAAATCATTACCTTTTTCAAATTTTCATATTTTTTGATACATAAGTTTGACTTCATTGACATTCAGTTATATTCTTTTTTTTTAGCGCACAACTTTAACACTATTAGCAATAAATCCTGGATTTGCTCAAGTGATATTACCACAATTTTAAATGAAACTCATATAATTTGCAGCACTTTACTTGTAAAAATGTGGACATAGAGTTTATTTTACGACTAGGGGTAATGTAACAAAAGAAAAGACTCAAACAAGCTTTCAAGATTTAAATACAAATATTTAATTTCCTAAAATATTAAATGTTTCAACAAACAAACAAAGTGAAAGAATTAAAACTATCTTACAGTATAGAATATCCTTAAAAGTCCTAAATTATTCTAAAGTTCACTGATCCGGAAGTTCATCCAAATATTCCGAATGAAGTAGGTTCCGAATGAAACCTTCACTGTACTGATATGCTAATAAGAATCAGTTATATCCAAGTGTTATAAATTCTAAATAGTCCTTGCGAATATGGAATATCACAAGTTCTAGAAATGTTTCCGATAATTCTACGGAGCTGTATAATTATTAAAGTTTAAGAAACAGTACTAATCCAGAATGTTCTGTATACTGATATATCACAAAAGTAGAATATCCACACACAAAATGAACCAATCTGGTTTATGACCTCTCAGTCCAGTGTAGCTATGAAGAATGCTAGAATGCTGGTATAAATCCTAGTATGTAGTCTCTTACTACGCAGAATCGAAATAAAATCCATACTACGTCTTTGATAAACAACTGGCTATTTCAAAATAATTTCCTTCTAAATTACAACCCTCTCCGAACCAATCAGAAACTAGGTTATGCGTGACATCGCCAAAGTACTTGTGCCCTGACGTTATTACCAGTCAATAAAGTATTGACACTAAAATGAATCATAGAATCTAGGTGAGAAGTTCATACCCTCAAGCGCTGGATCACGTGACATGACTAATGCTTCAGTGAAATATTGATCCAATTTACCGTATGTGTACTCACGGCAAGACGACAGCTGTTAGACTAAGAACAGATATAATAAACTAATAAACTATACCATTATTAAAAGAAAAATGATATATATTTCCGTAACATTTATTATTTGCACCTTCTATGTAAGAACTAAGTAAACAAAGCAATATTTTGAAGAATGAATGGGTGAAGTTCATCTTTCAACGGTGAAGTCGAAAGAGTGGTTCATTAAAATAAATTTAATTTTTAATATCAAAATCACCTTAAATTTAACTTGACTTAAACTCAATATCTGTGTTTGTAATGTATTATCTGCACATTGTTAACAAATTAATTTCATAAGATTTAATTGCATATCATTTAGACAGTATTTTATCTGTTCATAACTGAAAATGTCTTTATTTATAATACACAGTTTGTAGATTTTGCAATGGTCATTAATTTGATAGTTTTGCTGTACCCGGCCTAATTTGGTAAGTCAATATCTCACGAGCAAAGGAAGTGTGACGCCGTTGTCAGCGAATAGTTTAGTTTGATTTCATTTATATTTTTAAGATTATTTTGAATAACTTTCACATGGTCTTGAAACATTCCTCTGCACATCCATGGTATTTATTCGCACTTGAGCAGCTAAATAAATCTGGGAGTAAAATTGAAATATATTTATTCCGCAAGCCGAAGTTTGAACATTCATCCCCCACGTAGTATTGAGAGTCTTCCAAGGTAAATATCCCAACCACCGCCCCTTCTGCGAATTTGCAACGAAATGATTATATAACATAATCGTGGAGTATGTTTTTTGGTAGTTGTGGACTGAAACTTCAAGATCTAAGCTGTTTAGGCATTCTGAAAGGCGTCCACAGCTAGCTTAAAAAATCACATATTTTCATTTTTAATACAGTGCTCAAATCATAGACCTCTTAAAAAATCAATTATTTTTTCTCATCAAGCTAAATATCAATTGTACCATGTGCTTCATGTGAATAGCGTACATTGTTCTTCCTGACGATACCTTCGTAGACTCTTAATATTTTTAAAGGGTTAAGAGTACCTGTCTGCAAGTAATCGCATTGTGCTCTTATCTTAAAGTACATGACCCGATACCAGACTTTAACCTAAAACAATTCCGTATCTGGTTCTATGATATTAAATTCCTCCACCATATGGGACAGAATTGGAAGAAAAGAACTTACCAACCGAGTCATTGAATTATTGTATCATCAATATCCACATCAACACAGAAAGAGATCAAGTTAATATTCGAATTCTATCTTAAAATTTCGTTTCTCACATCCCATGATACATTCATATGTATCATATAGTGCGGCTTATTTACTTGAAAATGTTTACCCCGAATTGTCGCATAAGTTCGCTCAGTAAATTACTTAAGATAATTAACTACAAAATTATCTCTCAGGTGACACCTGTAATAGCTACACGAGTTTTGTCTAGAATTACTTGAAATAGAGGAGAATATGTATACATTCATTCTGCGTCGATGGTAACGCTTTACTCTGTAACTTCAAAACAAGCGAGCTTTGACACTCACCCATCATGAAATTATGGTTAATTCATATTTGTATTTTCACGGTTGACACCATGTATTAATTTGCTCAAAGTGAAAGCAAATCTACAGAACTGTTGTATTTCCTCTTGTGTGAAACAGATATGCAAATTATTGTTTGACGTATATAATAAGAAACTCGTGTATAAATGTCTAAGCTGGTACGCTGTGCTCATTCGTGAGTTTTGTGATCTTTTCCACACGTAAAATTATGAAACATAATTGCTGTGCACATGTGTACTGTTCTCTGTTTACATTTACATGCCATACCTCAATAGACATTGGATGAAAACGATTTATTGTTGTTGATCTTATGCAAATTATACAAAGTCATACAACTCAGTCCGTGATAAATACACGTTTGAAACGTAGACAGCAAAGGGATCAATCGTAATTTTTAAAACACGGATTATCAGGAATACATTCGAGAGATTAAGTCGACCTCCTATATGTCATATAAATACATTTTAGTGAGAAACGTACAAGGAAAACGAACAGCGCCATATTTCACAATAAAACCTTTGTATCTATTATTATTTTTCCTTCGTTTTCTTAATTGTATATCTAAAGATTCAACGAATTGTATTTTAAGATTAATAATCTTATATATTTAATCTTTCATGTAAACAATATGTAAGAATTAACCATTTCTGAAGAGAGAAAGGATTATGTGCGTATGTGACCGGTGAGACGGAAATAATTGTTTGTTTAACAACATGAAGCACGTTGCGTACTGCATTAAATTATGTGAGCTTTACTTTTTGCGCTAACTTTAAAGGAAAACGAACTTTAACTGTCAGATGTACCTTGAACGAATGCGCAGTCCAATAAAAAATTAATGCACAGTCTAGTTAAACCGAATGCACAGTCTGGTAAAAACGAATACACAGTCCAGTTAAAGCGAATGCACAGTCTAGTAAAAACGAATGCGCAGTCTAGTAAAAGCGAATGCACAGTCTAGTAAAAAATTAACAAAAATTGTATCAAAATCCTATAAGCATAATGTAAACAAATTAATTTAGCGGAACTACATAGCATTTTATGAATATGCTATATATATGCGCATAGTTGCACAATGTCTTTTTTATGATATATACTTTTAACATTTTAAGAATGCTGATATTTTTTATATGTGTACCGTTATGTTGCACATACTTCCCATATGGGATAGTTGCTCATTAAGGTAGATATGATCTTTTAGATGAATTAATGGAGTGGGACTAAGTAAAGTTAATTAGTAATTCTTGATTAAAGATTTATTTTCAAGATTAGTATTTTACTAGGTTTTGGTTAATCAAGTTGTCTCTAGAATTAAATTGATGTTCGCATATCTTTAAAGAAAGACTTTCGGACAAGTTTTATTTAAAATTAGATTTGATAAATTCTGCAACTCGCATCAGGATGAATTCTTTAAAACATATTGAATCGTTTTCTACATAAAATAGTTTCTACTTAGTCAACATTCCTACATACCAAAATACTAACGAAATGCATATTAGAGATTCAAAATTAAAGCTGGCACATCTGCAAGACCGTAGCAACCAGTAAATGAAAGACTGTTTATTATGTAGTATTATTCAGGATAAATGTATTTTGTGTACTAGAATACAAATTGTATAGATAATTATGAATATATATATATATATATATATATATATATATATATATATATATATTGAAAATGTCACTCTTGTTTCATTATTTTGAGCTCATTGAAGTTGAGACTTTTCGAATCTTCTGTACTGTATGCAATTAGTTATATTAGGTTTTTTACTATGATTTTCTAAATTGTTGAATATAAATTTGAGATATACCTCGTTCTCCAGTCGCAGAAACCGTTTATTATTTGAATCTTCTTCTTAACATATATACATACAAATTAAAATGTGTTCTATATTTCCCTCATAAATCTGTATTCACTCAACCAGATTTGTATTTTTCACGCATTGTACTGTCCGCCTTGTTTTGATAATGGTTTTTTTTTATTCTATACATTTTTGAAGTAGTGACCTCATTGAGAATGTCATGTGGGATAAATCTTTATTACATACACAGTTATCTAATGGCCAGTTCTTTAATCGATAAGTACAGAAATATTTTTTTTTCATGATTATATCACTTGAGAGATAATTATAACAACATATTTTAAACAAATATAAAAATGTTTAAAAATTTGAAATAAACACAAAAAAGAACAATTTGAAAAAATAATACAAGGGGAGTGAGGGTTATAAAATATTTGAAATTGACGGAAATGATATATCCTTTGTAAAGAGGAAGCACAAAGGTAAGAGATATATGTGTTGGAATCTTTTCTGTATATATATATATATATATATATATATATATATATATATATATATATATATATATATATATATATATATATATATAAAATTTCATACCAACACTCAAATACATAAACAAAATGGACATTTTAATAGGGGTGGACATCTGCATGGGGAGACGGGAAAAGTCTAGTTACAGATAATGGCTTATTTTTCCAATCCAACACCCACGCATATTAACAAACCTTTGAGGGAAGGTAATATTTATGAAGTGGTCACTAATACACGTTGTTAAAGAGAAACACCCAAACATACAAACAAAACAGGACTGAAGGGCTATGTGAGGGTCACTCACACCTACTTATGGACAAATAAACACGCATTCAAACAAACTTAAATAAAGCAACAAACACATGCTTGCAAACAGACACATCTTTTTTTTTTATAAAAAAACAATTTTTTTTTAAAATAATGAATACATTAGACATTATGATATCAATATCCGCGAGGTTTTGTTTTGGCGAAAATGTACAGTTTCTTTCTGGAAATCAAACTGTAAAATGGAAAGAGTTCTTGTTTTATGTAATGTACAATATCTTTCACGCAAAATAAAAAGAACAATGTAAACGTTTTGTGTATAATGTAAAATTTATTTCCTGAAAAAGTAAAAAAATTGCAAACTATAAACTTTTCTAATGAAATGTAAAATTTCTTTCTTGAAAAAAAATAAATAAGAGAAAGCGATTTTTCTGCTGAAAAAGTATACTACTGGTTTGAATTATCCCAGGCTCTTTGAAACTTACTTTTATGTACCTATGTCCTTTGTGGCTATATTTTTTTTTTTTTTTTTTTTGTTTTTTTTTTGTTCGGTTGTTGTCTTTTTGTTGCCCACAGACGTTTTTTACAAGCTTCTCTCTTAATACTTACGCGATTTTTATGTTGCCAAACCGTTGTATTTCTCTAACTATAATCTTTAGGAAAAGAAACAAACTTTTTCATAAATAAAATTCACGGACGTTAAATAAAAGAGATAGCGGATTTCAGAGAAAAACATCTTTAAAAAGGTACAAATGTTAGACCACAAAATATTGAAAAGTTCTATTCTTAATATCAGTGTACACATTGTTTTGTTTCTAGAAAATGAAACATGAATGTTCCAGAAAATGCAGAAATTATGACAAAGGTAAGGAAACTCTTAATAATTTTATTCAATCTCTACAATATTAATAATTATATTCAATCTCTTCTATAATAATACTTATATTCAATCTCTACTATTTTAATACTTATATTCAATCTCTACTATATTAATAATTATATTCAATCTCTACTATAATGATACTTATATTGAATCTCTACTATTTTAATAATTATATTCAATCTCTTTAATACTAATAATTATATTCAATCTCTTCTATAATAATACTTATATTCAATCTCTACTATTTTAATAATTATATTCAATCTCTACTATTTTAATAATTATATTCAATCTCTTCTATAATAACACTTATATTCAATCTCTACTATTTTAATAATTATATTCAATCTCTTTAATATTAATACTTATATTCATTCTCTACTATTTTAATAATTATATTCAATCTCTACTATTTTAATAATTATATTCAATCTTTACTATTTTAATAATTATATTCAATCTCTACTATATTAATAATTATATTCAATCTCTACTATATAAAATTACGTGAAAAAAAAACTATAAAGAAAGTGTAAATTTAGGTATTGTAGAATTACGCGACAAATTCATAAATCTGAAATCATTGTAGCAAGTTGTATTTTTTTTTAAATTGTTTGAGATTATGTCGGCAATTTATTAGAAGTAGCATTATTTGATGATCGATTTCATATAAGTTTCTAAAAGACTGTATCGAAGTTATTGTAAAGATTTGCACATTATACACACCAAAAAACATTATTAAAAAAGAATTACTTGTTAATATTACGGATTTTCGTATTTAATTTTTTCCATAGAAAATCATAAGAGACAGCATCAAATTTTAAAGATCAACACAGTTTCTATAGTCCTAAAAGAAAGGAAAATCATTTATTTATTGTCCAGCAGAGATTTGTTATACCCGTAGTAAAACATCTGGCGCTGTTGTCATTATCACTCAACCGATGGTATCTTCTGTCCCAGAGAATGTGCTAGATTTGGAGTTGGCTGTTTGCAAATTTGTGTCATCTGTGGAATTGTTTTACGGCACCCCTTACATCGCTTTCATTGCCAACATACGACAATTTTTAAAAGAAGCAGAAATGGGAGCTAAGAAATGTATACAACGACATCAAGAAGACACTTTTGTACAACAACCAGAAGAGAAAAGAGGAAGAGAGCAATGAAAACCATGACATCAACTGTGAACAGCGAATAAAGTTCAAGAGAGGTGACTTCACACACCGCACGTCTATTACATTAAACTGGCTGAACTCGATCCCCATTGTCTTTCAAATGCTATTTTACTTTTTCGAAAAAAAATTAATTTAAAACTTTAAATTCTTTAAACCATATTTGTATTTTGTAAAAAAAATTTTGTTGTTGTTTTTTTGTTTCATAATACATTTTGATTTGAATGTTCATATATTTTAAGTGATATATTTTAAAGTTTTTAATGATCTTTCATTCTCTTTCGATCCCTGGATATTTGAGAAATGTTTTCCTTCACGTCCGCGTGCAAGATCCTGACTGTTTTAATTAGTTTTGTTTTAAATATTTTCTTTTTAACCTTTGTTTTAATTTTTCAATTCTAATATTTCTTTATTTTTACATTTTTGTTTAAATTCTTTGTTCATTTGTTTATTTCTTTTTTTAATCTATTTTTATGTTTAAATTTATATATAATTAACTTTGCTCATCCTTTTTGTATTTGTTCTACTGGTTTTTTTTTATAAATTGTTCGCATTTTTGGCAATCTTTAAAACGGTCAGATTTTATTTCACAATTGTATTTTTTTAACATTTTTTTAATGTTACTGTAAAAGATTTTTGGTAATTTTATTTATGTATTCTAATAAATACTTTGTTATAATTTTTAAAGATTGCATTACTAGTTTTTTTTTCTCAGATTTTAATGTTCTGATCTTTATTTTACTTTTTAATAAAAAATTGAAAAATTTGTTTCTTTTTCTTTTTCTTTTCATATTTTCTTAAAACAATATTGTAATTTGTACTTTTATTATATTGTAAAGTGCTACTTTATTAATTTTAGTTTTTTAACATTTGTTTATACATTTTATAGTTTTACAATTTTTTTTACAATTTCTTAACATTTTCTTGTAATTTGTAATTTATACTTTCAAAGTTTGTTTAATTTTTGCTTCTGTTACGACTCTATGGGACTCTATGGTCTAAGAAAAATGTAAGAGAAAGAAAGTTAAACCAATAATGTATGTAAAATCAACAAAGAATTTATTTCTAGATAATTAAAATGAATATCAAAAGACACTTTCAGTAACATGAACTAAAATCAAAATAATCCAATAATCCTAAGTGTCCTAATCACACGTCCTAATTATAGAATGTTCAGAATGAATGAATGTTCCGAGTGAATGAATGTTCCGAATGAACGGGTAGTCTGGAATGTCCTGATGTACCAACGATAATGTAATCCAGATCATCTTTGAGAATGTCCACAAGTCTCCAAAGTCATATATTTAAATCCAAAGGTTAATTAGCAACTCCAATAAATGTTCCAATAAATAATTCCTTTCGAATTATGTATACAGCAATACACCATTACAGCATTACAGTACTACAAGATAACAGCTCAACTAGGATTCCAAGCAGTGCTGTGGAAAAAGAAAATTGAAAGGTTTTTTGAAAGTGGAAATAGTTTTCATGTAGTTTTGGACAAACATCACTTCTTAGGGTAAGAACAAAGAATAAATTATCTATAAAGACCTGATAAGAACCAAGATACAAAAGCCAAATGGTAAACATGAAACTTGGTCCAGGCAGCTAGAGTATGCAATTGGTGCAAATGAATGGACCAACTCTTTTGTTTTGGCTAAACTTTGTACAAAAGACACAAAACTGATTAGCTTTAATTTTAGATTTCTCCATAGAAATATTGCCACAAACCAGTTTCTAAAAAAGATTAATTTAAGTGATAATGATAAATGTACCTTTTGCAATGAGGGAATAGAACAAATTGAGCACTTATTTTATGACTGTTCAGTTACTGAACACTTTTGGAAACTATTGGTGGAATGGATCCAAACTTATAACACAAATTTTAGAATTACACGAAAAGACGTCTTTATAGGAAATAACAACTTTGATGATCTTATTAACTTCCTAATTTTGCTTGCAAAATATGTTATATACAGATCACGTTGTGCATCAAAAATCCCAAATCTTACCTATTATAAAAGTTGTGTTTTATCATATAAAACGCTGGAAAAATATGTCACCAAAGTAAATAACAGAAGTGACGAGTTTAAGAAAAAGTGGACCCTATTGTCAACTTTTGGTACAATTTAAACATCTTGGGGTTTGTATGCGAGTGTGTCTTTGTGTGAAATAATTGTGAATGTAAGTGTCTGTGTGTGCAAGTGTGTTTGTTGCGTAGAGGAACACATGTAAAGACCAGGACGCAAAATAATTGAAGATAATGCCCCATACACCAGGTCAGGTGGTGATGTAGGGGAATATGTAAAATCCTGACACCTTGCATAACAAGAATGTTTTAAACACAGGATATAGAATTGGAATGATGATAATGCGTATATCAAGGTCTTATATACTCTTTGCAAATGGCCTTTTTCACAACAGGAAACGTGTCATTTTACGACCCAGAATGCAATACGAAATGTGTCGTTCGAATGGAATTTCAACCAACAAATGATCAACAACTCTGACGTTGAACTCAAAGGTGAGTAAATACCTTGTTGACATCTTACCCAAACTTAAAGTGCGACTTACTATTTGACCGTATTTTAAAGTACAGTCATAGACCAAACGATTAGGCACTTATTATAGATTATATATATATATATATATATATATATATATATATATATATATATATATATATATATATATATATATATATATATATATATAACAGCTTCTAACCTTTTATTATTTTACAATCTTTCATTTTTTCCCGATTTGTTTTTGTTTAGCCTTTTCTGCATTCCGCATCAGTATTGGAATTTTAGTATTACTTTTGGTCTCCGTCATTTTAGTAAATTATTTCGGGTTTGTTTTATTGTTTCCACTAAATATAATTTAAGTTTCGGGATTTTAGTACGAATTTTGGTCTATGTCATTTTCATCTAGTAGACATCACCATTAATTTCTAGAAGTTTTTTCTTTAACAATGTTAGACTGTTTTAGGCTTTTTTTAAAAATGTAAACTTTAAAAAATTTCTGATTTGTTAGCTTCCACTAAATTCCACTAAATTCCATGCAAGTTGCGAAACTCGAGTATTACTCTTAGCGACTAAGACCATTTTAATTTTAAAAATGTAATAAAATGTTCCGGATCTTGCTTAATCTTAGCTTTAGTACGATTTTTAGTCTAGGCAACATATATCCGTTAGATATCTTCAATTATGACGCCTCAGTCTTCTTCAGGTGTTTTCCTACAACTCGTTTCCAATTAGCGACACCCTGTTAAACAGTCCTCAGTCACCTATATTACCATAATCTTTCCAGTGGGTTACCTCCCTTGGGTAGGATAACACCAGTGCCACAACGCTGTAAATTCGATGGTAAAATTCCACCTGGTGAAAACCGTCCACTTTGACAACTGCATCCCATTCTTATCTCTGTATAGGCTTAATTGCAGAATGTAAACATTTTTCCTAATACTTAGAAGGAAAAGTCGGTAACTCCTTACTTGCAGAGATTCAGCACAGGACAAACAACGTCACAACGTAGCAAGCGGCAGACGTCACAATTTGAGCGGCCAGTCTTTTTTATTTCCTCGTTTTAAATTAGATTTCAAACTGATTAGACAAGGAAGGTAGGATCCAGTCAGTGTACTAGTATACTAATGCACTGAGATGATAGACCAAGGTTTAAATGACCCAGGGGTCAAAACAGACATAAGGCAGCGATATATTCTGAAAGAGCAAGCCGTGAGGAGCGAGCTGTATGACCTCATTACAGCCGCCATTTAGAATTTCACCTCGTCTCGAGACCTTGTAATGTCAAGTATATGGGCGCCATAGAACCATGGATATAAAGCTGCAAGCCTTTTATCAGCCCACAATGTTACAATTCAAAAATGTCCCGTAGTGGCCCACAATGTTAAATTCTCGTAGGGTCGCATACCAGCCCACACTGTAAATACAACCGATGGATATTTTCAACATTATATTCCCGCAAGACCCCATAGGTGCCCAGAATGTAAAATTGCCATAGGATTCCAAAGTGCCATCCTAATGTTCAACTTTCCGTATGACCCTACAGTGGCCTCCATGTTAAACCTTCAGACGTTTCTAACATTAAATACCCACAAGATCCGATAGTGGCCCAATCCATGATGTCTGGAGAGTGGACACTCTTACAACCCCATAGTGCCATTTTGTATCCAATTTGAAAATGAATTTGATATATCAGTCTACGTGTCTAAAATACTGAAAGAGACGGCATAGATATGACAGGTTCGTTTTGTTACTTTTTGGTGAAGTTTAGAAACCAAGAAAACATTGCCTGTTCTATTGGCAGTTGGTTAAATATCTTGACTTGTATCGCGATATATTTGCCTTTTCTTTGCGATCTTCAGAATTAATCTGCCATTATTTTATTCTTAATGCTCTACGTCTAAATGATAGAACCGTCCTCACAGCACATGAAAGCTCCAAGCAGTCGTTAACACTTTAAAGAAATGCCACATCGATAAATGTCATCCAAATAAATAAAAAATTAATAAATAAATACAGACTTGGCGACATAAACAATTTTATTCCGAAACGTTGATATCCACAAACTCTTTTGATGCCATCAATACGTGCAAAGTTAATTGGGTACACAATTTGTAATGGACAAAATCAAGAATGGACAAACAAATACTTTGCACGGTCATTATAAATTCCAGGCCATGAAACTTGTTATAAAGTGGAACAATGAGCTTTGGAAAACATGAAAATGAAAAGTTGATTATGTGCATCTATGAAAGGTAAGTGGCTGTCAATGGAAAAGATCTATACCTCTTCAATCGTGTTAAATAAGCTTCATTGAAATGAAATGTTTACTATTCAATTTCGTTATAGACGAAAATGGTCATAACAATAAACTGCGTTGGTAGTGGTCACTTAGCACACTCGACCATTGCAGCACTTTTTGAAAACCGCATCGTATCCCGTTGTTCCACAGCAAGAAGGTTGCAATCCAAAACGAGACTGAATAGTGCCGGAGCAGCACATGTAGAATCTTGCATCATATCCTCGTGTTCCACAGCAAGAAGGTTGCAATCCTGAAAGAGACTGAATAGTGCCCGAGCAGCACATGTAGAATCTTGCATCATATCCTCGTGTTCCACAGCAAGACGGTTGCAATCCTGAAAGAGACTGAATAGTGCCCGAGCAGCACATGTAGAATCTTGCATCATATCCTCGTGTTCCACAACAAGAAGGTTGTAACCCGGATTTTGACTGAATTACTCCATTGCAGCACATATAAAATGTAGATTGGTATGATGTACTCCCGCAAATACCTGTAAATATTAGAATTTGTATGTAAAAATTATTTTGCACAATATTATTAGAATAAAATTTTCATGATGATTATATGTCACAATAATCACTTAGATCCAAACCTGTACCTTTACTCTCTAACATTCTTACAAAATAACAGCATTTTGCAAAGGAAACGTGCTATATACTCCCTCTCACCTAACTGTTTGAGAAAAATAAATTTTCTCTTTTCAAATGTCAACGTTCAAACTTGAAGCAAGTTCAATTATATTTAACTCCCATTAGAATCATTCCTATTTTAGTTCAGAGTAACAATAAATTTAGTGAATAGGTTCGAGTATAAATGATCAGGACAATACGAATAACTTTTACTAACATGGAAATAATCACGACTGGCTACTGAACAATAAAAGGTACATCTTCTATCAGTCATATGGTAACATGAAATCACTCGGGCGGTTTTGTTACATAAAAGTATTCTATTCTCCAGTATCATGTGGACAACAGACTTTCACTTGATATTTTTTCATAACAACATCTATTTTTGTAGTACCATTGAGTAACTAAGTAGAGTAAGAATTCAAAATTCCACGGAGATACATGTATTAAATATTTGGTGATATTTTTGTCTGTCTTGCTTACATTTTGTGCATCTCCATCAATTGTTTTGCCTAAGCAATTCGACTGTATGCCTAGACCTCAAAAGCGTTATTTATTGTAACATTTAAAAACAAAATAAATAACTCACTGTCACCCCAGAGGCACACTGCAGTTATAATACATGAGCAAAGACAGCACAGAAGGAGTAGGCGAGATTTCCACATTCCTTTGATTCTGTTCCAATGAGGATAGTAAAGCTTTGATAAATATTCCTGAAAAAAGATATAACGTCTAAAATGTTTCAATAACCGAAACCTTTGAAACACACCTACAACTTGATCTTCAACTTTGGCAAAACGAAAATCGTGAATCGAAAGAAGATGCAAATAAAATTACCCTATATTCAGTGTTTTCGAAAAATAGCGCATGTCAGCCGTGAGAACGGCTGTCCATCCTCTGCCGGAGTTGTGACTTTCCTTATTCGTATTAAATCGCCGTTCGCTGTATATGTTACCTCGTTCTTTTGCTGCCTTATGGTATTTTGGTTTATATTGCTTTCCAGGTTATATTATTTACGGTCATATAAAAAAGTACGTAGTGACCAAATGTTAAACGTGAACCCATCAGCCACTACCAATTCAAGATCACGTGCTTGTAGCTTATCTAGGACAATTCATTTTCTCCATTGAGGAAACTTAAATGAACTTAAATTAACACCAAAACACTAAATTGGGTCAGCGCCGCTTTTCTACAAGTTGAATGGTAAAAGCATTCATGTCATATTACAGCCAACAGAAGTAAAATGGGGTAAAAGAAAACAAAGTTCACTTTCCGTCTGAAGAGGTACATAGACTGTGCATAGGACACTTCACTCCTCAACGAGCCCTCCATTACATACCAATGGCTGCGTCTTGTGTACTATAATATTTAATATTGCCACACCTAAAATTATGTTGGATTAGTTCATTTCAACAAGGATAATAGTACACAGCTTATTTGAGGTGACGAACATGTAGGTTGGATGTATTAAATGCCACTTATTTGCCTATTTCATGTTTTGTGCGCGTTTCATACATAGTGCGTTTATTTCCATTATGCCATGGAATGACGCTTTTAATAGTATGTTTAGTCCACTTGAATTATTTTGTGTCACGTCACTAGCTGTGATTGGTCAAGAATATGAAACATTGTCATCAACCCGCACTGAGAAGGAGCGTAAACCCAAACACATATGGACTAATTTAATACAATAAAACACAAAACAACTTGGTATGGTATGGTACGGTATGATATAGTATGATATCGTATCGTATGGTATGGTATGATACGGTATGCTTGGTATGGTACAGTATGGTATGGTACGGTCTTGTCTGATATAGTATTGTATAGTATAGTCGATGAAAAACGAAAATTAAAAGAAACAATATCAGAGGACTCAATGAATGATAGATGGAGAGAACAAGGTTTGGTTAATCACTTGTTAGACAAATTGGATGATGCTTTTCTTTCGAGTCTTCTAATAGTCCTGATGCTACTTTACAGAAACCTAGAAAACCTCAACGTGGAGTGATTTTTGTATCAGCCTCTGATAAGCATGTAAATATGATTATATATTTATTCTCCTTGTAAGGGGTATTACTGTACATGTACGCTACAAGTTTCTTTAAAACTCATCTAATTGTGTAGCATTAAATAGCAAGAATGACAACATACGGTAAGTACACAACTCCTTACAAACAGGATAAAACAACTCTTAATCTAACGCACCATTATATTACATTCACTCCAAGTAGTATTACACCTGTACAGATTTTACAAGTGTCGATAAGCAAGTTTTAACACGATGTCATGATTGTACCCGGATCATTGTTCATATCGTTTCATGTAAAGGTTAAAGGATTCTAAAAATGCAGCGATAAACAATTTGGGAAGTATGCTTCTCAAGAACATGAACATTTCTTATGGTGGCGACGATCGTTTCAAAGTTTATAGACTTTAACATTGTCATCACGTTCAACGGTCTGTGGATAACAACGTCTGCGAGAAGTTCCAAACAGAACAAGGTATCATGAATAATAAACTGAGAAGGTTAAGATCACGAGCACAAAATACTGGCACAGAACCTATTCAGTTCTCTGTATACGTAAATACGAAAAGACATTAGAACGCCACTCGAGTTCCAGATGCTGATAGATCATTGTCACTGGTATCCTTTTGTTCTTCTTAGAATCACGGATTTACCATTCCACTGGCAAAAGCTTCTCAAGTGAGACAAGGTTGTAACCAGGAACTGGAAAATATTTGTCTCCAGTATGGTATGATTACTTCAGATTTAATGGCTCAATCCGTTACCGACAAGTACAGAAAAGCAATTCCTTTCTTCTACGATTATGTCACAAGATAGGGAATTGTTGATGTGGCAGCTAATACAACTTAACGATTTAATTATACTTGATTCATCATGAACAAATTTATATGGAGTCTTTATAAGAACAGTACAACAAAATGTATTGCGTATTTCAGGTCATCTACCCGCAAATATATCTAGAATAATATCATAAATGTAATATTGGAACGTAGCGCACACGAACAACCGCTAATATAACTATATATAACTCTCTCTCTTTCTCTCTCTCTCTCTCTCTCTCTCTCTCTCTCTCTATATATATATATATATATATATATATATATACCTCTGTCTCTCTTTCTATATATATATATATATATATATATATATATATATATATATATATATATATATATATATATATATATATATATATATATATATAACTCTCTCTCTCTATATATATATATATATATATATATATAAATATATATAACTCTCTCTCTCTATATATATATATAACTATATATAATTCTCTCTCTCTATATATATATAAATATATATATATATAACTATATACAACTCTCTCTCTCTCTCTCTCTCTATATATATATATATAAATATATATATAGATATAACTCTCTCTCTCTCTCTCTCTCTATATATATATATATATATATATATATATATATATATATAACTATATATAACTAACTATATAACTATATATCTCTCTATATATATATATCTATATATATATATATATATATATATATATATATATATATATATATTAGATCATAGTACATATCATAATACAAGTGTAAACAATTACTACATTCATCACCACTGCATTTGGCTTGATTTGACCAGTATACAAGCATACTGCATGGTAGTGGTCTTAAACTGCTTACTGTTCAAGAAGGCATACACCTACAGATATGAACAGAAAATATACCGAAGATATAAAACAAAATGCATATTTATTTTGTTTCAGATGCATAGGTAAATATATTCATAACAGACATAAAATATATTTCTTTGTGTGTGTATCTATTTTTTTGTTTCAATTCTCCATTCAAATTAATGGATGAATTGCAGATTTGAGCTGGTGGTAATTCTTGGTGGACGTGCTAGGTGCAACATGAATCGTGAAGTTGAGCAAGAAGATGTTAAAGCGTGAGCGTGAGCGATCTCTGGTCTTTTAAAAATTATTACAGAACCCAAATGAAGACGAAAGGTAAAATACATTTCAAAAACATCACAAGTCAACAACAAACATATCCGTCATTGAAATGTAAAAACATGTTATGTCATCCTTTGTTAATTAGATGTAAAAGGTAGTTATTTCCATATTTATTCTAGTTCTACATCTTCCTCAAATTTCTACTTTTTAGAGGCATGACATCCATTGTATCGTTGAATTAAATTAGTTTCCTTAAAAAAAATTAAAGTCTTCATCTGCAGTCATAAATTTATTCATTCGTTCAGACATTCAGAGCATGTACCTGTACAAATCTATACTTAGTCCCAGCAAAGCAAACCTGTCGAACAGGTGGTTATCCTGGCTCAAATCGCACGTGCAATCTTTCCCTGCACTGCAGGTCGTCTTTTCCCCGCTCAATGTACCATGAAAATGACAAATTTTGCATATCTTTTAAGGTCGTTAAAGTCATATACTCTGATCCCATGTTAACTTAGACGGCATTTCTAACAAGTTAAGATAAATATAACATAAACGACTCCAAAATCGTGTACGTGTTGCTGAATAAGCTAATGGGCAATTATATTAATAGAACGAATGCTCATCTGGTTGTGGGGATGTTTAATACAATAGCCAATTTTTTGCAAATCAGATCCAGTGATCAAACCATAAGCTATTCCTTTTTTATGGACTAGATATTTCTATTGTTTGATTTTGACACATCTATAAAACCCTCCAACACAAAGAACCATCATAAATTAAACAACCGCTTAATATGGGAGACATTTCTACATTACTAACAAAAAGATAAATTCTAATAACTAACTTACGACAGCACAGCATTTTTAATTGAGAAGTACTGAAAATGCTATTTAAACAATTAACAGTCGCTATCACAATGACACGTATTACAAGACCAACACTCACCCTAAGTAATATACAAGATGTGCCGTCCAGATTCTAAATTCTACGTGGAATTTATCAAAGCATTTCAAAACAATAAGCTCGGATAAGATGGGTTCTGGCCGGAAATTCAAAAATATAAATTTATCGCAAAGAAAAATAAAATGAATATATTCTTGTGAGATTCGAACCTCTATCTTTCCGATTAGAAATCCAACACGTTATCCACTAGACCATAGAAAGTCCTATTTCTTTAAAGCGAATTAGTGCAAGTGCAATATGTTCATGAATAGCCCACGAGCTCAAGGTCTGACCTATTTACCAAGAAAATTATGATATGTAAATTCAGTAGTAGCGTATAACAAGAAATATATTTTTGTTTACAAAGTATCATGTTACAAAGATAATTAGCACATCATGCTGAAAACATAATAAATATAGTTTGTAATGCCAGCTAGCAATAAAATATATAATGTGTACTTACAGTGAATTTCGTTCCTACACAAAAGTAACAGATGCGACCCGTACAACAGTTTCACCTGACTGGATGGAAACAATCACTAAAGTGCTAATCCCAAAAATGAGTGGGGAGTGTTCTGATTGGTCAGTTTGAAAACTCCTTCATAACAAGAGAAAATATTTGACACTTTTATGATTTACATTGATATTCAACCATCTTCTTTTTCAAGACTAATGAATATGCTAGGTGCAACAAAAATAAATCTAGAAATATTAATATATGAAAAATGTGACATGCACAATCCGGTGAATACATACAAACACGCCACCATAAATTATGGACCTCAATTATGATTCTAGATGCAAAAAGTTTATGAACGGATTTTATTAAACGTTGACAGAGTGTTCCTAAATAATTAGGTGATCAAAAATGAATTTACTTTTGTCATAATTACATATCTTACCTGCATGCAATTGATGTCCTCTTCAACTGCAAAACTGGACTAAAACTAGAAGCATATAAAAATTGATTGATAAAAATTACTTCCAAGATTAATTAAAGTATATTCACTCTCTCGAAGTTTTTAAGTAAAGAGAACCATGATCAGAAAGTCACTTTATGATGTATATATATAGATTTCTACTTTTATCCTTTTTCAATCCGGATATTTTTATTTAGAAACAATCTAACAGGCCTGAAAGATAATCGTCAACTCTATTTCTAATAATTAGGACCCAAATTGTCCTAAAGTTTGCTTTCAGAGTTGATGGGTCAAAAGTCTCAATTTTTGCATTAGTTTTGGTGAAACTGGGTTTATATTGATATTTGTGGTTTTTATAAAATACGTGTGTCTTCCATATGCAGAAATATAAATATTTTAAAGATATCCACTATTCAGGAGTCAAAAATTGCTCATATGGCTTTTTCAGCGTTCCTAGCGGGTAAAGTGCAATGAAAGTAGAGGAAATATGGCGTCTTTTCGATAAGATTCACAGTGTTTATTTCATTTTTGTGGATTATGTTAATTTTTAATGTCCTTGGCTTCTACTTTGTTGAAGAAAAGTGATGTTTTTGTTTACAGAGTGATGCTATAATGTGTATTGGACTGTATCTACTGATCATTTTGCATTTATCGTATTTGTAGGTCACCAAACTAATACAAACCTGATGATGCCTAGGTGCCAAGGGTTTTGTGCATCATATGAGTGTACTGTTTATCGTTGAAAAGAATGTTGCCATTAAATATGTGCTAGATAATGTATGTATGTATGTATGTATGTATGTATGTATGTATGTATGTATGTATGTATGTATGTATGTATGTATGTATGTATGTATGTATGTATGTATGTATGTATGTATGTATGTATGTATGTATGTATTACCTCATGAGCCATATTGACTCAGTTATATTTAACATGCATTATTTTGGTAGTTCCTACAGATCCGGTATATGTATTAGACCTCAACCGGGCTACTGTCCACCATTAGGCCTAGTGACAAAAACATTGACTCGCATCACAAGTAATGTTTTGGCATTTATTGCAATGTCAGTGATAGTCAGTCTTCACTGTAAATGTATGTCCTTTATTTCAAAGTAATGTTTTGGCATTTATTGCAATGTCAGTGATAGTCAGTCTTCACTGTAAATGTATGTCCTTTATTTCAAAGTAATGTTTTGGCATTTATTGCAATGTCAGTGATAGTCAGTCTTCACTGTAAATGTATGTCCTTTATTTCAAAGTAATGTTTTGGCATTTATTGCAATGTCAGTGATAGTCAGTCTTCACTGTAAATGTATGTCCTTTATTTCAAAGTAATGTTTTGGCATTTATTGCAATGTCAGTGATAGTCAGTCTTCACTGTAAATGTATGTCCTTTATTTCAAACGATCAGCAGCTGGTAATATACATGTTTAGTCGATCTTCTATCTCCAACCCACCGCCACCCGCACCCCACCCCGACCCCTTCCCTCTGTCTCTGTATACGACTGACAATCCAAATCAGTAGGCATGTGCATTAATAATGATCTTTAGGCACTATCTTTAGGACAAATCTATGCAAATTTATAACATCAATACAATATTGAATTTTGAGTGTGATTAAAACACAGAACGGAACAATGAAGTGACGAGTAACGGAACAGAAAGGAAATCATAATCGTCAATCCCAGTGGATATAGCCATTCATTACGATAATTTATTACATACCCATTTGATGCTACATGGTTGGTCTGGCGTACAATACAAATTTTCAATCCGTATTTCAGTATTAAACACCCAGATTGGACTCATTTGTGTGTTTTCACTAAGGTCCGCGCGTCGATATTCCACGATACACTGAATCGAACTTTTTTAAAATCCCAATTCGTTTATTGATTTCATTTACACTGTAATGCTACAAATATTTTGGAAGTGTAAAATAGGAGTTATGTAATAAATACTAAACCGCATTTGCATTTCGTTCTGAGTCGGGGGAAAGAATTCGTTTCATATGACGTATGAATACCGTCTTGGCCTGACGGCCTCGATGTATTCCTACGCCATATCAAACTCGTTCTTTCCTCCGGCTCGGAAAAAAATAACACGTATATAGTTTTGTGAATGTATTGCCTCATCTTTTAACCACGCAATTATAAACTGACATCTAAAGTGTATATGTACTTATAGTGACTGTGAATATGAGTGACTATTGGGATGCAATTGGAAGGAAATATTTTGTTTCTTCCCTGTATGTTTTATTTGTTTGTAACACATCTGACATCGGACAATGCTGCATTGTAGCTACCCTGAACTATGAGTATAACAATGTTTTCAATGAATCAAATCTTAAATGTTTCCAACAACAGTGCATTCGTCTGTGAAATATTGCATCTTTATACTTATGAATCATAATAAGTTAACTAATTGTGCTTAGAACCATGAATGTTGCACATTAATATCCGGTTATTTGCGTTGATAACATATTTTGAAACAAAACAACGGAGAGAGAGAGATAGAGAGAGAGAGAGAGAGTTGATTTATTTATTTAAAAACATTGAATGCGGTTACTTTTTAGGGATTGCATCAAGGTTTAAAAGTCAATCATTTTTAGACTTTGATGATAATCTTTTTGTAATAAAAAAAACCCATTATGTTTTACTTTTAATGTGCTTGTGTTTTCTGTATATTTTCTTTGTTTCAGACTTGCTTTAAAGTAGTAAACAAGATACTGTATTTGAATATTTACATCTATAAATATATCATTTAGCTCATAAGATAACTGACTTATTAGGAACTTTGTTTTAACCAGTTATCCACAAAATAATATTGAAAACATTGAAGACAACTTCTATATAGTTTTTGTTTCATAAAATCAAATCAATTGTCCACGAAATTCTTTTATGACTTTAAATGATGTATGTAGACAGTCTCTACTACACTCTATAATGTTCTCTTTAAAAATGCTTAAAAATACATATCAAAAAGAGAGATAATATTTTTATGATTTAAAAAAAAATGTTTTTCACATCAACACATGGGGTTATATCATGTACAGTCCATGGGAGTACAGTACCTTGCCCAAGTATACACCGAGGCAGTAGACCCGGGATGGCCTGGGCAGGTATCTAACCCGTGGCCCTTGGGTTATGAGTCCAATACTTTACTAACTTAGCATTTGTCGCGAGAGAGACAGAGAGAGAGTTTTAAATGTGTATTCATGGGAACAAATAAAGAAGTCTGCCATAATTTACTAAATATACTTGATATTATTAATACAAATAATCTACTAAATCTACTTGATATTATTAATATACAAATTATGTTGCAGTTTTCTTTACTTCCATTATAATACATTTGCTGTTCCTTTGTTTCGAATTGGGAGAAAATTCCCTGTAATAAGTTCTGAAATATGTGGAGAGAGAGAGAGAGAGAGAGAGGTGGGGGTATATAAAATCAGGCAATGGGTAGTACTTTTAACAACCTCAGTTGTTGATAAAAATTTAAAGTGGGAGGATGTTCTTCTGAACGTTTTCATTAATTGTTAGGACCCAATGTTACGTATCTATATTTCCTGTAGTGTTACAAAATCGAACATACTTAAACTAGAATTCTGTGCTTGTAAACACGAAACTCCGCACTTCCCCATTTCGACCTCCATCCTGAAGTTGTAGCCTCATTAATAGGTTTCTGGGGATCAGGACTGCCCAATAGGCAGATGTCAGTTTGATATGTGTATGTGTCTTTCCGTGCTCAGTGAGTATATACATGATGATAGGGGCATGCGGGGGATTTGTCCTTTCAATCTAAGCAAGTTAATATATGTTTAAAGGGCAGGGATCTCAATAGTTTCCAAGATTTGACCTATTGGCAAAGTCACTGGTGGTTGGTATGGAAATAGGGTTAAAAACAGTTGTTGGTAGGTATACGTTTTTATTTTCATGACAAGTAAGTGTATATGTTTGTAAGGTGGGGATTTCAATAGTTTTCAGGATGTACCCCAAGGTCCAAGACAGTTGCATATATAAATTTGTATTTTCAAGCCCAGTATTTTCATCCCCAGTAAGGCAGTGGATGAAGAGAAGGTTCGGTTGAGAGACCTCAGATACAACCTACGTGAAAAGCTAAAGACTCTGAAAAGAGCAGAAAACACCAGAAAGAACAGACGGGAGCGTATGCAGAAGAGAGCGCACTTCACTGAGAATCCGTTGTGCTAGCAGATGAAAGGTCAATAAGACTTGGCTGTCTGAAGGAGGAGGTAGAAGAACACTTGAGAAGAACCCACAGTGATCCATATAGAGAGAACGACCTTGAAGATCAGCCAAAATTAATAAACCCAGTAAAGCCAGCAGTCCCAATTGAGAGTTCAGAACCTATACTGCAAAAAGTGAAGGACATTATAAAGGATGCAAGGACAGCATCAGCTCCTGGACCAAATGGTGTTTCTTACAAGGTTTACAAATCCTGTCTAAGACTTACCAGAAGACTTTGGAAACTGATAAAGGTCATATGGAGAAGAGGCAAGCTGACAGAGAGCTGGTTGAATACAGAGGGTAGCTTTATTCCGAAGGAAGAAAATTCTTCAGGAATGAAGCAATTCAGGACAATATCACTCCTGAACGTGAAAGGGAAAATATGCCTAGCCATCCTTGCCCATAGTCTGACAAATTACATGCTGGAGATTAAGTACATCGACACATCAGTTCAGAAAGGTGGAGTTCCAAGAGTACCTGGTTGTCTGGACGATACAAGTGTCTTAAACAAGATCATTCAAAATGACAAGGAAAATAAAGACGATCTGACAGTGTTGTGGTTAGATCTCGGCAACGCATATGGCAGTATTCCACACAAGTTAGTGAACCTGACTTTAGAGAAGTATCGTGTCCAAGAGATGTTCATGGATATGCTTCAACACTACCTCGACAACTTCGAAATGTGCTTCACTGTGTCAGACTACACAACAGGATGGCAGAGATTAGAAGTTGGCATCATAACAGGCAGTACCATTTCGGTGTTACTCTATTCAGCCTCAATGAATCTCCTTATATAGTCAGCAGAGAAGATGATCCAAGACCAGTTATGTCATCTGGAGTTCTGCAGCCTCCTAGGAGGGCATACATGGATATTATGACAATTACATCGAAGTCAGTACCAGAAGGTAGATGGATGTAAGAAGATTTTGGAAACCTGGTTGACTGGGCCAGGATGAAGTTCAAGCCATCAAAGTTAAGACGTCTGGTCCTGAAGAAAGGGAAGGTGCAAGATAGATACAGGTTCAAGGTAGGAGAGGAAGTGATACCAATGCTTAGTGAGCAACCAGTTAAGAGCCTCGGCAAATGGTTTCAGGACTCCTTAAATGACAATAAGAGTGTGTTAGACATGAAGCTACAAGCCAAAGACTGGATGGAATCCATAGACACGAGTTGGTTACCTGGTAAGTAAAAGGCCTGGTGTTACCAACATGGTATTATACCAAGAATCCTTTGGCCACTTCTAGTGTAGCATGTCCATTGAGGGCCGTAGAAGCAGTTGAGAGAATGTTCGATACATATCTGCGACGATCGATGGGAGTGCCATGGAGTTTTAGTAGAATCGGCTTGTACAGTACCGGCAGCAAGCTTCAGAACCCACAATTAGCAGTAACAGAGGAGTTCAAGATGACCAAGGCCAGGCAGGTGATGATGTTGAAAGACAGTGCAGATGAGCAGGTGAGAGGGCAGCAGTGGAGGTATGGACAGGAACAAAGTGGCTGGCAGCAAAGGCCGTTGAAGAGACAGAATCCAGACTGAGACACAGTGACATAGTAGGCACAATAGGATCAGGAACGTTGAGACTGGGAAGTATGAAAAGACCTACGTGGCAAGCAGCAAGCAAATAAAGAGAAGTGGCCCGTGGTCAAGAAAGTAGTACGTCTTGCAGAAGAGGAAGACAGGCAAGTTAAAGTTGTCGACATGAAAAGCAGGAGGAATGGCTGGGAAGCTGCGAGGGTTAGGAGACTGTGTTGCAGCTACATCTGAAGAGCAGATGCTCTGAAAACCAGTTTCCTATTACTCTCAGTGTATCATGTTCTCCTACACCAACAAACCTCAAGGTATGGGGATTAACTGAGGATCCAAACTACAAACTTTGTGGGAGACTAGCAAATTTAGAGCACGTGCTGTCATCCTGCAATGTAGCTTGACAGATGGTCGGCATCGTTGGCATCATGACCAAGTGCTTGCCGAGATTTCTTCCAGTTTGGATATAGCCAAGAAAGAGCATTAAGTGAAAAGCGGACACAACTTTATCAGCTTATGTGAGAAGCGGTGAGACAAAGAGGCAAAGACTGAAATAAGTAGCATCTTACCAACAGCTCAGGATTGGGAAATGCAGGCATATGTAAACGGACAGCTGAAGTTCCCAAGTGACATCTGTGACACCAACTTCAGATCTGATATTGTACTGTCGTCAAGAGGTACCAAGCAGATGATTTTGTTGGAACTGACAGTGCCATGGGGTGCAAGAATGGAGGAGGCCCATGAGAGTAAATTGGACCAGTATCAGCCACTTATCCATAAGTGTCAGCAGAAAGGGTGGAAGGGCTGGAATCAACCTGTGGAAATAGGATGCCGTGGCGTCGCAGCACAGATCTTTTGGCGTGCCTTGGGATCCATCGGAATTACAGGCCCTAACCACAGGAAATTAGTTTTCAAATAGGCTGAGAAAGCCTCACATTGGATTAGACGTAAGAGAGAGGGGCGATGTAAAAGCTAATAAGTTCCGGACTGAGTCTGATCAAGTCAGTCTTCACACCCCACGAGGAAAGGCGATCCGCACCTGATGATGGAACCTATTTGCAGAGCAGTACACTATATATATATATATATATATATATATATATATATATATATATATATATATATATATATATATATATATATACGGTTATATGGTGTTATGGCCCAGGGGCTATGTCTCCAGGGGTAGGGTTGATATGTGTTGATATTTGGATCAATGATCCAGGGTTTTTATAGAATTAAACATATAGGGGAGAAATTACCCCCTAGATTTAAAAAAGGAAGAGGTGATTTTCTAAATATAGGGGAGATTAAATGAAGTACATAAGGTACAGCTTGCAAGAATGTTGTTCTATTTTTGAGCATTCAGTTGTTTTTCAGCGCGTTGTTTTAGGAATAAGTGCTTCATAAAATAGACCCTGGTGATCACATATACAAATTCTCAGACAAGTGAGGTATACAACTTAAGAGGTCTTAGTTTTGTTTAATCTATGTAAAAATATCCTAACTCCATCCCCAGTCTCACCCCCACTGAGAGGACCATCGTATACACAGATTTCATGTGTCTAGGTTTAACAGTTTAGGAATAGTTCAAGGACATTACAAAGATATGACGATAAGTGCATACGGACGGAGTGTATCACAATATGCATACGCTTCTTTTTAAGCAGAGATACTAAATTACAAATAACGCACAAACTCGTATCAAGGAATGCATGCATGTAAATCACATAGCTATTCTTGTGATAGTCTAATTGAGTACGCAGTACGGTGCTTTTTATTAAAACTCACTATAATTAAATGAAAGATTAAGAGGGTAGGCTTGCGTTACCCAGTATTTAAATAACTTAAATACGTTTTTACTCTATATTCTTCTACTCATCGAGATGCTGGTATCACTTTTAAAAAAAACAAATACAGACTAGGCAACCTAAACTTAATGATTTTTACCAACCTTCCGATAAACAGATAAGATAACTTAGGAGCATTGTAACAGATGGGGGGAGGGGGGCGGGGGGGGGGGGGGGAGCGGGGGGAGCGGGGGTGTATGTTCTAACTTTCATATTTCTAATTATAACTTCAAAAGTGGTTCGATTCATGGACTCTTCATTTTTTATTGTTTGTAATTATGATAAAATGCTTAAGAAAAGGAAAAGAAAATTAAAACATGAATATGGATATATATGCAATATATAGAGAGACTATTGTATGCTGACCTTCCTAACCCCAAACGAATACATCAACAAAATAAGATGGCATAAGTAATTTGAAAGTAAACCTTCAATTCTTTGTGTGGTGGGAGATAGCTGCCTAAATTTTCTATGAGCACACTATTAATTTTGTATTAATCCTGAATCAATAGCATTGAATTAAATTTGAATTACTTTGCCTCAGATTTTTGTACTAAATATGTCATGTGGGTTTCCTCATTAATAATAAAGAAATAATTAAAATTCATTGACTTGTCTTTTTTTTAATAAACATCTATTAGCTTGCTAATGTGATTTAGTAAATTTCTAATTATAACTACCTCTAGATAGTAATATGTTTGATGGAGGTATCTAACCATGCACGTTAATGTTAATGCTACTGACAAATATCTGCCGACTTTAAAATTTCGCTTCTATTTAAACCCTTCGGTAAATAGTCACGTGACATAAGTCTGATTAATCAACTCTTGTCCGACACGCTGAATAGGTCGGGGTTTGCCGAACAGATACTCTACAACCAGTGACACAAACTGGGGTGGTGGGGTAATTATGCAACTAAATTAGCACTACCTGTCCGTTTACACTCAAACAGTGGCCATTAAATAAACATTGATATTATCTCTTGTCCGTCAAACATCAAAGCCTTTAAACCTGTAACTAAGGTTGTTAGGCATGGGTTGAAGAGTAAACAGGTACCAGTGAAGGCACAAAATTGAAAATATATTGAATATATTGACTACCATCAAAATGAAGAATATAATATTAAAAGTTCAAAACATACTCATACTTGCATGAAAGAAGGCCAGCATTTACACTGAACAAGTAAAATTGAATAAAATGTGAAATTAGAAACATTTCGTGCATAGAACCGATGATGTGATCTAGCGTCGGCCATTATGGCTGCAGACGTATTTGGTACTGTCAGATGATGACATTATCAAGCTTAGTACTATTCAAATACTGATTTGGAAGGTAAATTAAGTATAACAAGCATATTTCGGAGTGTTAAAAATTCAAATGAAGTAAGATTCTATCAGTATTTAACGATGTGCAAGATTGAACCTGACGAAAGTACAGATACTATCCTCCTGACCGTCGATCACACTGGACACATAACATGAACATGTGCATACATATATTAAGGTCAATCACGATTTCTACGTTTCCAATAACCTTACAATCTTCAAATTCACCCTTTCAGCAATATATAATCTTTGATAGTAATAGCATATTTAATGTACGAAATGGGCGCCGGTGTTTATGTGGGCCATACATTTCTTGAGAAGTGACCAAAACGAACACGTTTTTAGACGTCCGAGAAAAAAAGTATAACTAAATGTAACTAATTAAATAGGATGACAACATATTGAAAACTCCTAACAAACAGGACAAAATACTGTAGGATGTTAAGCATCATAATATAACATTATTTGTATTACACACACTCCAAGTAGTATGAAACCTGAACAACATTTACAGGTTATAATACCTATGCTAGGACCTAATGTTTTGATTGTACCTGGTAGGAGATGTAAATAATTCAGTTGTACACAATCTTGGAAGAATGCTTACTAAAGACAAAATAATTTCTTATGGTTGTGATGATATTTTCAAGCTGAATGATTACAACATTTTCATGACGTTCAGTGATTTATGGTTACAAATGCCTGAGAACAAATAAAATAGAGCAAGGTATAAAGAGTACAAAACATAGAAAGATAAGATCTGGAGCGTATAATGCACAGGAACACTGCACCAGGAGATTTTCAGCTTATTGTATACTCAACGAAATTTAGAATTCCACTCAATTTTCAGATACTTACAGATCATTGTTCGTTGAGTCATTTTGTTCTGCCTCAGGATTTAAGATTCATAATTACTCTTTGGTTAAGCATCTGAAATGATGGAAGGTGCAAACCAGGATTATGAATTGTAGAATATCTGCTTCCAGAACGATACGATTACTTCTAATCTAATGGTGAGTCCTGTAAGCGATAAGTACAGAAATATTTTTTTTTCATGATTATATCACTCGAGAGATAATTATTGATGTTGGGCTGATACGATCTTAACAAATGTAATACTTGATTCAGATGTAATACTTGATTCACCAATAATGAGTTTAAAAGGAGTCCTGATATTGTACAAAAAAGACAGAGAAACTGATCATGAGAAGTATTTCAATTCACCTTCAGGAAACATAATGATTACTGTGGAAGGATTACCTTCAGGAAACATAATGATTACTGTGGAAGGATCACCTTCAGGAAACATAATGATTACTGTGGAAGGATCACCTTCAGGAAACATAATGATTACTGTGGAAGGATTACTTTCAGGAAACATAATGATTACTGTGGAAGGATTACCTTCAGGAAACATAATGATTACTGTTTAAGGATCACCTTCAGGAAACATAATGATTACTGTGGAAGGATTACCTTCAGGAAACATAATGATTACTGTGGAAGGATTACCTTCAGGAAACATAATGATTACTGTGGAAGGATTACCTTCAGGAAACATAAGGATTACTGTGGAAGGATTACCTTCAGGAAACATAAGGATTACTGTGGAAGGATTACCTAGCATATTTTATTCACAGTGGTATAACTTAGATCAGCAATTTACAGAAGCAGCGAAATATTTCAACCAAAGATACTCAAATTAGTATTATTAGTGCAAATATATATTATACTAATCGCCTTTGTTATGGTTGGACTTAAAAATCGCACATGCTAATAAAGTTCATAGAACAGGACATAGACTAGCAAATCTTCAGCAAAGAATACATCTTCAGACAAAAACAAAGAAAGTATAGATAAACACAAAGTGTTTATTTCTTTTGTTTCTGATGCACAGGTAAATATTCAGAACATCCAATTAAAAATATATTCTATTCTAGATGCAGTGAAGCCTCAAAGAGTCAGGACGACCTGATTAAACACTAACTAAATGTACATAAAAGAAACACGTAAGGTGATTATATATGGTGTTGCTAATTACGGAAAGACAAAGCTTGCACTAGATTTGATAGAAACAGAATATAAAAACCTTTTTAATTTTATTGTATATTTTGCTGCCGTTTTGACCCCTGGGTCAAATAAACCTTAATACGTTGTCTCCGCGCATTAGATCACAAACAAGTTGACTGGATTCGACCTTACACTTCTCTCACATATTGAAATATAATCATAAATAAGAGTAAATGAACCCGACTGTGTATGGCGACTCCAGCCTGCTTCATTGTGACATTATGGTTATATTGTGACGCCTGCCGCGTGCTTCCTTGTATCATCATCAGTCTTGTACTCCATCACTGCAAGTAAAGAATTGCTGACATTTTCCTTCTTCGTAGATGCCAAAATCTTCCCCATTCTGCAATAAAGCCAATGTAGAGAAAAGATCGCAGCAATCCAGACGCAAGACAGAAAGGCAAAATCGTCAAGTACAAAAAGCGTGATGGTTTCCATGAACTGTTTAGCAAGTGTGCAGAGTAGGTCATTCAGTTCATGGTTCCTGGGGTCGACCAAAACTACTGCAGCCTCCGTTTTTTTTTCTTTCGTTTTTTTGTTTTGTTTTTTGCCGAGGGCACATCGCCTGACATATGTCTTGTTTAGACGCATCGTTGAGCAGATAATGACTATAAAATCAAGGTGTCCTTTACATGCCAATTCGAGAAGCTCACAAGCAAACACGCTCTTGCCGCGGCTGCCGACTATCATCGTACAGTGTGGCTGTAAGTTATCAAAAGATCGCCTTTTGTCTTTCCAACAGGCTAGTTGATGGCTGACACGAATTGTCTATGTTGTATGTTGAGCTGTGTGTTCATAACGACATATGTTTACGCCTTTAATACGCCTACAACCTGGACCATTTTGCGATCTGCAGCGTCACCCTTCGGTTGCGTTTTCTATGCGTGTTCGCGACCCATGGAGCCAGTAGTCTTTTGGAGACTTTCTGTCTAGGACGAGGGCAAACCTCTTTTGATAAAAACTACCAACGTCAAGCGATGGCAGCTCCGTGTCCATGAGAGATTCTGTCGCCATTACCTTTTGGGCCTCTTCCAACTGCTGGTACCTAAGCTGCCCATGGGTATAGATCTGGTTTGATGTGCCCTCGACTAAAACCAACACCTTGTTAATAAGGAAGTTGTAGAAATCTTCCGTATCACGTGCAAACTCAATTCTCCTTGTCGCATTCTCAATGAGCAAAACTATCGCGATCATTTTTTTTTTTTTGCCGGCGTATTAAGGTTAATATTCCATACGGGGTCATTCCATTTCAGCATCATCTTGCGATTGCGCAGCACTCAGTTGTAAAAGATAGCCATCTTTTTCATGTACTTCTATCTGATCATTCATGCGAGTTCTGCGTGAGTCACAATGTCTAACTCCAGAGACATAAGGCGGATTGTATAGCTCGCCCCCTTATTATTGCTCGGGATTATCCTGACGTAATCGTTAAACGTTAGCTCAAACGTCAGGCGGTCTGAATTAAAGGCCGGACTGGTATTATGGCATGTAATCATTTGGCATCTCGAAGTCAAGCGGCACGTGGAAGAAGCTCCCAAATGCAGCAGCGACAGACGCATCGGGCTGGGTATCAGCGATGGCATTGCCAGCGTCGACACGTTTTGCGGCAATGTTGGAGTCGTGTATACCCTGATATACTGCGTTAGTCCGCTCTTTGTCCATCAGACAAAGATCCTTGTAGACGTCCCAAACACCGGCATCGTCAATTCAGGCCACATCAATCGCCTCAAACTTTACGCTAATCTTTTTGGCGCGACCGAGTTTTTACGATTGTACGGTCTGCATCCGTTGGTGCTGAGCCGCCACTCAAAGAAATTTTAAATGCCAGCCAAGCAGTGTCGGGCACAATAACATTGTTGCTGCCGAGGTAGGAAAATCTGACTACAAGAAATTGGTTTTGGTCTATGGTACTCGGGTTCTTAGTTACAACGATGTTGCTTCAAATTCCATATACCCCAAGCGCTCGACGATGGGTGCGAAATTGGTCAAGTTTGTTTCCATATTGAGACATGTTGTGCTTGCACATATTTCAACACGTTTTGTACAATTTGGAGTTCGCGTTTCGTTCCTTTAATACTACAACTTGCTAATATTATGACCAGCTAAAAGTTTTAAAAACATGGCCAAAGGAGGCTATGAAGTGGAAGATTTTGGTAAAGGAGACACTGATCTACCAACTGAAACAGTAGAACTACATTTATCGATATTCCTGCCTAATAATATTAATGCAATAAATGAATTGGAAGACTGCCTGAACAATATTCGTGTTGAGATGATCTGATAGAAGATAAAAACAAAATTCACAATAAAAAGGTTGACGCCTTCTTAAAGGTCAATGGCATACAAGAAATACCTGTCTATGCCGAAACGGTATATTGAAACTCGGGAGGTATAATATCCCCCTCGAATATAAGAGGGTGGGAGATGTTTGGCCATACAAACTTCCACACTAGAACGTAGTCATAGTAAAGGCATATGTGCAAAACTAGACGTAAAACAACCACCGCAGTGGATAAGCAACAATTTTTTTTTTAAAAACTCACAACAACTGTTGACAACACGAGATGAACTTCCATCAGACAGAAGTAGACTGACATACCGAGCTTCTTACAGCATCGGCATCAGAGGGCGCTAAAAGAAGTGGCGGCATAGGAACCTGACAGCCTCCAAATGCAAAAGATCCGTGGCCTCAACAAGACACTTCAGACGTACCGCGGTGCGCTTTCGCGAAGACCGTAGAGCTCTGTGAACGTGTTGCCGCAGTGAGGAAAGAGCTGACCGAAGCAAAAGATGAAACTAAGCGCCAGGAGATACAATACAACGTTGCAAATATGGAGTTTGTACGCGAAGATCAACTAAAGGTAGCCAACGTTTCACGGGGGTCAGTTCGCAACCACTTTACTGCTATTCGTGAGACCATCAACAAAATTATTCACGAGGATACAACCCTCGTCGCTTAGCGGCTGCGAACACTCTTCCGTGAACAGGGTATCACTATACCCTCGATTCTCACAGCGCTGGCGTTTATCATAAACAAAATTGTACTCGCGATCACAGGCGGAGGCAGTACAACGTCACCAGTTCCAGCAGCTAAATCTGACCGCTGGCGTCCCGCAAACGCTAAAGGATGGGTAACCAGAGCAGCTAGAGCGGCTGGCTTGGATGCAAAAAACGCTCGCAGAAACGGATTTGGCTGCGCTATCTGGTGTCATTGGCTGATTCGCCGGAAATTTGGTGGTGCTTGTCATCACGATAGCTGTTGTGTTCGTTGCTCTTATCCGCTCTCACTAAGTAGACCAGTGCAGACAATAAAGGTAGCGCAGAACCAAAACGCCGCAGGCCCAACCACAATACCGCCAACAACTAGTGCTGTTTTGTTAGCTTTTTGGTCTTCGGCTTCGTTTCATGCCTGTGCTTGTGCGGACACTTGCTCTGGCGTTTGCGCGGGTGATTGTGCGGGCGGATCAAAGCCGACCTGGTCGTGCTTTACTGGTTTCGGTTGCTGTGTTCCTCGTTGATCCGGTTTCGGCTGATGCGGTTTTGGGTTAGCATTGACATTAATGTTTGTGCCTGGTATAAAGCCCTTGCTAAATTCTGTTTAACAATCTTGTTGTCATATTCCTCATAGGTGCCATCGTTAAGATCCATGTTGCTTGGAATCATGTAAAGTTTATCCCCCAAGACGTAATCTACTTTGCTTTGGGTATAGTGGACCACTTTTTTTTTTCGACTTCTCAGTGTCTTCTTCGTGGGAGATTGCGTCTTCCACGTTTTCAAAAACTGTTCTTGGGCCTCAAAAGCACCTACCTTTACGATACGAAATAATTACCTGGTACCAGTAATATATTTTGCTCCTAGTCTAGGTTTCACAACTTGTACAATTTGGAGTATGTGTAATACAGTGATATGGTAGGTTAACATGATTAACATCTTGTGATATTTTTACCTGTTTTGATAGGAGTTAATTATGTTCCATATGTTGCCATCTTTCCTATTTATTTAGTCAAATTGAGTTTATACTTGTTTTAAGATCAACTTAGAACTTTAATAACTTGTTCAATGTGCTCACTTCTCAAAGAAATGTATGCCCCCGAAAAATACTAGAACCCATTACAATTGCAATCAATATATACTGAGAAGTTATCTGCTTATCAGACGGCTTGTAAAGATCATCAACAGAAGGTTTCTTAGGTTTTTCTAAAGTGGAACTAGCGCTAGGATTAAGTAGAAGAATATCGAGAAAGAGCTTCATCCAAATTATTTAACAAAAGCTTCCTCTCTTAGGTATCCAGTGTCTTTGCTCTATGTTCGTTGAATTCATTTGTTTTTTCTGCATTTCCTCAAGTAAAGTATAGTGTCTGATTGTTTCTTCATTACTTTCACTGGGGTCAAAAAAGTTATACAGAAATTGACTTCCTGTGAATGCTAAAGCGACAGTAATTTCTCCTCTGATCACTGTTACTATTTATTGATAGTACATATTTATGCTGCCTCCAATAACTGAATTTCATAAAATCAGGTACCCCATCTCGAACTTTTAAAACTGAAAAACATATTTATATGTATATATATATATATATAAATATATATATATATATATATATATATATATATATATATATATATATATATATATAAAATTTTCGCTTGTGGATTAAACACCTGATTATAAAACACGTTCAGAAAGTAATTTAATTTAGATTCTATATACTCTTTATCTATATAAAATCGTATGAATCTATACTTTCTTTTAATATAAATTACAAAAATTAAAATAATATTAATATCAAAATGCAAAAAGTAACATCATTCCAGGTAGTTGATAAGTTATTTTATTTAGCAAGCTATTATGTTTGCCCAACCTTCTAATAATCCCATTTCTTTGTTTATTTCAACTAATGGCTCCTCTATGTTTGATTTATCTGTATCAATTCTTTCACTTAATGCTAAAAACATTTCTTTACGTCATTTTTAATTTCATTTTCAATTTCATTTGTTTCTGTTGTTAACTTTTGTTGTATATCATTTAAATCTCTTCTTAATCGTTTAACCTTTGTATCTAATTCGTCTATACAACCTTGTACAAGGCCAATATTATTATTTAGGTCTAGACCTGTATATCGTTTACTATCTGTTAGAACTTGTTATCCATGTTCCTATTCCAGCAGGAAGGTCATTTTTGAGAGTTACTGAATCCTGATCTTTTAAGTTGTATTCTAACATCTAAATCAAGAACTGATATATCATAGGTTGTTCTCGTAGATCTGACAATGCTTTCATTTACATTCAGCTTATTCTGGAAAGTCTACTATCTTTCTGTTGGCTTCTGAGAGGCCATTTTTCCTCTGTAATTCTGTAAGACTATTAGTAACAACTGTTACTCCATCTCCCAAGATTTTCAAACCAGTTGTAATGTCATCAACTAAGTTTTTAATCTCTTCATCGTTATCTTTCTTCTAATCATTTGACTCTTTCTGCAACTGATGAAGTTGGGATTGTAATGTATTATAATTTTCTAGTGACATCATTATTTCCTCCATGTCACTCTCTAAGACTGATATTTCAGCATTTATCCTTTGATGAATTGTTGTAATAATATCTGTTTGTTTTCTACATTTTTCATGTTTCATTCCGCTCTAACAGTTTGAAAAGCTAATAAAACAGTTGAGAGAGTAATTAATCTCTAGGTAAAGAAATCTTGGTCATCTGAAATATTTATCTTTTTATCATCATTTTATGTTTGCAGTTCTGAGAGGTTAGTAGATTTTTCTGTCATACTCCACAGTTGTTAATCTACACTCCGTGTTTTTATATCCTTCAAATTATTATCTTCCAAAGTCGTATGTATTTGGAATCAACAAGTGTTTGCATAGAACCTTTATTAGCTGTATCAGATTTAACTCTAGGATCTTCTAAATTTGTGATACGATTATTTATAGAAGTACCTAGTTCCGATACCATATCATCTTTCTCTCAAAAATTACCTTAAATAACTAATACGTATTACAGATATCAATCCAGTGGTTACTGACATTTCTGTCATTTATTTAGCATGAAATGACAACTTGTTGGCTGAACAGAGGTTCTGTTTTATAGTACTAGGGAGGATTGCGAAACTGATTAAGGGTCCTGGCTTGCGATCTATTTGAATTATACCTGAGCTTTGCTTCGCTAGCTACCTCAATGATATATGTAACTGGCATACCATACAAATCTATTAGTTTTCTATCTTTATCTTTAATGCTGATTTTTTAATCTGTTTATATTACCTCTTTGGAATTGTTTATATGGGCTGTTAACAGTATATAAAATAAAATCGCCATGAAATACATTTTTAAAAGGTAGACACACCAATGGAGTAGAGTAGTAGCAGTTACAATAATTGTATGTGTTGTTTTGTTACTCAAGGAAAATACATAATGTTTGACGCTTCAAAAATCCACAAACTGTATCGGGTTCAGTAGGTGCCTCTATCTCACGTTCTCTGCCTATTACATCCTAGTAATTTAATGTCTAGGAAGGTTACATGTACTGTGTAATTATGGCTCGGAGTTATTAAAACTTTAGAGTTATGTTTCTGAAATTAAATATCTACGTTTTCTTCCTTGTCATTATTAGCAGTCATTATCTCTTTGACTTTAATAATGTACATTTCTAAATTGTAGAAATAATATGTTCCGTTCTTCATAATTTTCGCTGAAGTAAGAACATATATTGTTATATATTGTTATTATCATTTCAAATATTGTAATAAGCACCTACAAAATCTATTCTCTGTTATGAAATATATAATGTCCATCTCTGTTGTGAATAGGGTCCGATAAATATTTTTTTTTTGTTTCATGTTTTCCTTCCACAGTAAAATAACTCGGATTCACCGAACGATTAACAGATTTTTCTGTATAGGCTTCCATTTAAGCAACAATAATCCCTTGCAGTACTAGTGAAACGTAGTCCTGACCTCCAATCCAGCCATTTATTGTACTCAGTAACTGTAGTATTAAATTCATCGTGACTTATTTTTTTATTGCTTATTGCATTATTCACCATTTCATGTATAGTATTCAACATGCTATAGCAGAGGTTACAATCTAGTTGTATCTTAAAACTGTATTGTATACTTGAGGTCATTTAAAAGATTTTGCAACAAACCCTAGTAAAATTGCGCCACACCCTCTAAAAGCTAGAGGAATTATAAGTCCGAATGAGGACAACTCATAATCTAGCATATGCAACACCCATTCCACCGGAAACACTTGCCGTTCTGACCTCTACAAAGTTATAAAAAAAAATTATATGTTGTTTTAGATTATTTTTTGACACCTCTGTAATCTTCTCTCTCTTTAACTAAATCGTTTTTAATTTCATTAATTTTCATCAGCCTAAAATTAATTACATTGTATGTGGGTAACGTATCTACCGTTTAGAATATATTAAATAAATGGTTACTTAATTATTTTGTCTGGTAGTATCCCTTGTTCTATTAGATAGTCAATCGTAAACTACTCAAAGAAATTGGAATAACTAATTTTAGTACTTTTCCATACCCATGTTACTTGAGGAATCTATTTTAAAATTAAATATCCTCTTCAAAAGCATACTGTAACTTATTGTAAGAGACGTGTTTAATGCTGCATGATAAGTATTGTTAATTATGTTGCTCATTTAGCTTGTCGTTTATTAATTTAAAGTTTACTTTATGTAGTAATTAAGCCACTGTTAATCTACAGTATATATGGAAATGGATTAATTTTATTTGTTAGTGGAATTTTTTAAATTATTATTCTTTGGGGGATATATTGGTAGTCCTCCTTCACATATTCTTTCTTAGGATCTTTTTAAAAAATATTTGAATAACCTACTCATATAGCAACAGCTTCACAAACTATGAAGTAATAAATGCTGTAGCCACCACGTGAGTCATGTTTACGTGATTATGTTCTCTCAGTAGTCATACTATTTAATAATTTTCTCTGCCATTGCTTTTTGTGAACGTTTCATCAGTTGTTTACAAAGTTCAACTTTATAAGGATCATTTATCTTTTGTGAAGTTAAGTAGTCTGGTGACGTTGGAACCTTTCATTTTTTTCTTCAGTTTTACTTTTAAGAACTTGTTCTCTTCCCTCCATTTATTTTGTAAACTATAGTTTTCCTAAATAGCCTTCAAGTTATTTGAAAGTTATGTTAAAGTGATTTTCTAATTATTTTCAAAATTATTTTAAAATTACCTTCAAGTTATTTTTAAGTTGTGTTCAAGTTGTCTTCAAGTGACCTTCAAATTATTTTCAAGTTACACATATCTTAAATAGTTACTGTCTTTATAACGTAACTTGATCTTAGTTTTTATCTTGCTTTTTAAAAAATTAATGTATTTAAAAGTGATGAAGCTAGCACTTAGTGCCGAAAATGGTAATCCAAAACTTTTTAATAAAAACCCATTAAAGTATCAGAATTTGTTTGTTGTTAAGCAGTATTCTTTCAACTCTTTCTGTACTTCGTTTAAGTTATCAATTGGAATAAATTTACTCATCAAAGATGTCACTCCTACTATTATTGCAAGTGACAATGTCTTTGATATTTTAACAGTTCTAGCATTTGCAAAAATGTCATATGCTTTCTGTATTTGTCTTGCATGTATTTATTCTAAATCCCTATCGGTTAACGTTTTCACCAGTATTTCCTTGTATGTTCCATTTACTATATAATTTTTAATTCTAGTTTGTAGGTTTCTGTTATTTCGTTTTTATATGTGAAACAATGCTCACAAAGCGGAGTCCTGACGTCAGGTCCCGTTCACTATTGACGACAATATCTTGCTTAGATTCTAAAAAATGCCTGAACCTTTTAAAGTTGATTTTGATTCAAGTAACTAGTTTAAAATGATTGGACGTGGTTTACGCTACTTGGTTGAAGTACCTACTCCTTAGTCTCGTCCAGATGATCGTCCCCCTGAAGATCCATCTCCTGATCTTACTCATGTGACTAGTACGCATGATCCTACTCATGATACTAGTACGCATGATCCTACTCATAATACTAGTACGCATGATCGTACTCATGATACTAGTAGGCATGATCCTACTCATGATACTAGTAGGCATGATCCTACTTATGATACTAGTACGCATGATCGTACTCATGATACTAGTAGGCATGATCCTACTCATGATACTAGTAGACATGATCCTACTCATGATACTAGTAGGCATGATCCTACTTATGATATTAGTACGCATGATCCTACACATGATACTAGTACGCATAATCCTACACATGATGCGGCTACAAATGTTTAGCAACAAATTGTTGATCAACTATACAAGAAGATATTAAAGATAATTTTAAGATAAGTTAAGAAGAGTATAAGTTGCCTAAACCTGATTTCAAAATTATAAATGAAACATTGTATTAGGAAGAACTTGGTAAATCTTTAGTTCAACTTTATATCTATTATAACAGGGAGAAGTAGGTTTTTGGAAATAATGGGTTAGAAAAGAAAAAGTATAGAAAATAAATGGAAAAAGAATAAATGAAAAAATTCCACTATTAGAATTAAATATATTAAAAATAACAAATCCTGTTGCTGAAACAAAATTGTCATAGCAGAAATACATCAGATTTTAAATAGAGAAACAATTGATTTTAAGAAGCAGATTGAAACATTAAAACTGAGTTAGAAAAAATCTGTGACTAGAGAAGGATATGTTGGTAGAATGTTTACTAATCAAGAAGATAGAAACTTAAGAAGATATGTGACTGCTGTCGATGTTGTAAATTCAAAAATATTATTAACAAAAACATACCTTGTCAAAGAGCACAAAACGTTGGACATTTAACAGAAACAAAAAATAATGGTAGACAAAATATTACTAACATTTAGTCACAATTTAAAGAAATATTATCATTAGATCAAAGGTAAAAGCGGCTATTCAAAGAAAAAGTTGCAACAATTACTACTGTTTATGCAGCTATTGCAATTATAGCAGGAACTCTTAGCCAAACAATAGGAAATTTCTAAAAGAACTAACAATTGGTTGCAGAGGTACTGCCGGTGGTGTCGGCGGGAGCACGTTAGCTGGTAAATTGTTTAAAAAATCTGTGAAATATATTGCTGAATATTTGTTTGACTTAGCTAACAAAAGCAGCAGCAGCATTGCATGGTATCATTGGTAGATTACTAAGTTGACTTTTAACATCAGCCGGAAAAATTATTTCTTTAATAGCTGATAATACTCTTTTGTTAATTCATACATTAGTTAGTTTGTTCTTTGCAATTGTACTAAAAGGCTTGCTTTTACTAACCAAAAGAGTAAAAACAAATTTCGTAGAAAAGGAAAGAACTACCTAAAATGTAAACTATATCAGCTTCTGCAACCATATACATAATTATAAACGAGTGTCTATTGGATTCATGATCTCGACCATTCTTACCTTCATCTTTCCTTTCATCATATTTCTATTATCATCATTATTTCCATTATCGTCATTTATTCCATTACTTAATCCGCCATAATTATTATTCATCTTGTTTTCACCTTTTTCACTGTTTGCCATTGGCAAATTACTTTAGACCTTTAATCACCTTCGTTAGTTTAATTTTTGTAACGTCGGTTTTGAAAGTAGGAATTACTCCTAGAACAAATGAATTTGATGACTTTGGTAAATTGTTGTTGTAGCCAACTATACTGCATATTTTCATCACCAGATCACTAGGCAAAAGACAGCTACCATCACCACCAACTGTATAGTGTAGTATAACATTTGAATCTGAAATATAATGCTGAAATGTTTTCATCTGAGTCATACTCTTCTTCTGTTAAAATTAGTTTTTCAAACAAGTTTTTAAATTGGGGGGGGGGATTTTTTTTTTAATGGAGTCTTGAACAGTAGAAACAGAGTATGTGATAGTTGTTCTATTTTGTACCTGGGCACCTAAAGTGCATATAAAATACGACCTAATGCCATGATTCAGACGAATTATTCTTTCATCTTTTATTTTGCTGCTATCTTGTACAAAGAAATGAGTCCATCTTTTTTTCATTTGGTGTTACTTGAACGTTATAATGCTCTGGGCAGTATTATATCCATCATCCTCTATTCCACCATTTGTCTGGCTCATATGTTTTCTGCCTAATGATCCTATTACCAGGCATTTTCCTTTCGATATTGTAATATGTTCTAAAACCATTCATTCATTCAATCCTCTCCGTGCCGGACGATGCTTGAGGTGACGTTGAGGGAGCGTCACTGCTGCCGGTCAGCCGCTGCCCAAGGTGCTGTTTTCCAGGTCAGGCTACTGCTTTTGAGTTCTTTCTCTGTTGTCCGTCGCCATGGTTCCTTTGGCCTGCCTCTTTTTCTCTTTCCCTCTGGCGCCCATCGAAGGGCTACTCTGTGGATAACATTCTACACACGTGCCCCAGCTACCAAGACATCGTCTTGATCTCATCTGCGAATCGATGGTTTCCACTCCAGCTCTTCTTCGGAGTTCTTCAGCTGAGATGGTGTTGGGTCAGAAAATTCTTCTGATTCTACGGAGGCACATGGTTTGGAATGTTTCCAGACTTTGTACGATGGAAGTTGTTGTTTTCCAGCACTCAGAACCATATAATAGCTCACTGAGGACGTTCCCTTTGAAGATTCTTAGCTTTGTCGCCATGCTTAGGTTTGTTGACCTTCAGATAGTTTGAAGCATGTGTTACGGCATTATGTATTATCTTTAAATTATAATAGTTTTCATTTGTTTTTATAATCATTGTATTATAATACCCTAGTTCAGTAGTCTACGCTATTCTTAAAGTACAAATGAACGTCAAAATGTGTACATGAGTCATGCTAAGTCCAGGGAAAATCAATAATTATGTCGGTCAGCTTAACCCACAATGGTTGCGTGTGCATATTTATGACCTTGAATCCTATGTCAACATCTTGTTGATTTGAAATAAGGTATTTTCATTGTAGCGCGAAGGAACTTTTAACAGTATCATGCGCGACCTAGTTTCAGATTGGTTAAAGGTTGTTGACAGACCTCATTCTAAGTCGTTATATTAGAGTTTTAGAGACTATATAATGCCAATATAACCACTGAATGGGCATTATTTGCAGTACATCAGAATCATAAGGTTATTGAGGAAGATTATTGATGTTTGTAAAATCAGCTGTTGAAAAATCTATTATCTACATAGTACATTTGGATTTAAGTACTATTCTTCAAGAAACTTATACATTCACAGGAGTTTACCTGGGATTAATAACATTTGGATTTAAAACTGTGTTTTTTGTGGCATATCAACACATTAGTGACTTTGGATTAACTACCAGATTATCAAAATTCAATAGGACATTTAGGATTATTTAGGAATTTCTAAACTGTGAGTTATTTTTAATTCTTTCACTTTGTTCGCTTGAAATATATAATATTTTAGGAAATTACATTTATATTTTAGAAATTGTGAAAGCTTGTTTGAATCGTTTTTTGTATTGCTACTATTTCTAACCTCTAGACTTAACACATGGCAAAGGCCTGGTTTGCTTTGTTGATTCGCGTATTCACCTCCCTCCCACAGTCGCCATCTGTTGACACCTTGCTGCCTAAATAAGTGAATTCTTCCATGTCGTTCAGTGGATTGTTGTTTGCTGTAACAGACTGGTTGACCCTGAATTTTCGTGAATTTTGTCTAGTCTATGTTGACGTTGAGATCGATGTTGCTTGCGTTATCTGCCAAAACCTCTTATGTTGAATGTCCTGGTACCAGCTGGAATGAAGACTAATATCATCTGCATAATCCAGGTCTTGTAGCATCGATGTAAACGTCCACTGTATGCCACGTTTTCCATTTCTTGTCACTTCTTTCATCCGCCAGCCCATTGCAAAGACGAAGAGGAATGGGGACAGATTGCAGACTTGTTTCACTCCAGTCTTCACCTTGAAACGTTCTGTAAGGTGGCTGTTGTGTAAAACTCTGCATTGGAAATCCTCATATAGTGTCCTGATGATGTTGATAATTTTCTCTGAGATGTCATAATGCCTTAAAATCTTTCACATTGATACCCGGTGTAAACTGTCGAAAGCTTTTTCAAAGTCGACAAACACCACATACAGAGAGTTGTTTCATTCATTGTATTGTTCAATAATCTGCCCCAGTACAAAGATCTGATCTATGCATGATTTACCTTTTCGGAATACGACTTGTTCTTGGCGGGTGTGATCTTTGACGGCGGCTGTGATTCTTTTTAAGATGATGCGGCTGAAGACTTTGCTGGTGAGAGACAGTAGGGTGATCCTCTCGAATTGTTGCAGTTTCCAAGGTCACCTGTCCTTTGAGCTTTACTAGTATGCCTGTTTTCCATTCCTTTTATATATGTTTACTGTTCCAAATCTTCTGGAGAATCTGGTACAGGATTTTTAAGATTTTCTCTCCTGCTTTTAGCAATTCTGCTCAAATTCCGTCTTCTCAAGGTACCTTGCCATTTTTCAAACTTCTGATTACGTCCCTCACCTCTTCTTCTTTGATGTCATCTACTTCAGCTTCGGGTATGTTTGTGATTCTTGTGGGGTCATTTCTGTTGAGTATGGTTTGAAAGTGTTGTTTCCAACGTCCAAATTTCTCTTTTTCATCTGAGATGGTTGTGCCTCTGTATCTTTTACTGGGAGGTCCTGATATTCCCCATAGTCTCCTTTGAGTCTCCTTATGATCTGGTAGACTATGTTCATTTCTTTGAGAGCTGCTACAGTCTCAGCTTCGGTTGCAAGGTTTTCCACATAATTTCTCTTGTCTCTTCTCTCTGATGTTTTGAATTCTTTATTCTTCTCTGAGTGCTCTTTCTTATCTTTTCTTTCAGCTTGTGAGATTTTGTGTCGGAAGGCTTGGCCGGGCATTTCTTGATCGCTCTCCGTTTCTCAATCTTTATCCAAGTTGTTTTTGAGATCCATTCTAACTTCTTGTTTTTTCTGTAGCCAAGCACCATTTTTCCTGCATCTTCTATTGCCTTATTAAAGTTGTATATTGTGAGCTCTGTCTCAGCTTGGAGAGTGCTGTATCTGTTTTTGATGGTTATATTGAACTCAGACTTGATCTTAGAGACTTGGAGTTTGGAGATATCGAGACGCTGTTTTTGGATATCTCCAATCCTTGTTCTCCTCAGTTTCAGTCCTACCTTTGCCACGGAAAGAGTATGGACGCTGCCAACATCAGCGTGTCTTATCACCCTCACATCCTGCAAAGATCTTCTCCATTTGCTATTGATGATGATGTGGTCTGTGTCTTCCCATCTGGTTATCTTCAGGTCAGATTGTGAATGTCTTTGTGTGCAAAGAGTGTGCAGCCGATGGCTCAGTTGTTCTCCTCACTGCAGTCACAGAGCCTCTCCATTGTCATTCATACTGCCCATTCCTTGCTTTTCCATGATCCTCTTTCTGTCCTTTTTTGTGTCTCCAACCTTGAATTTGAAGTCTCCAATAAGCAGAAGGACATCATGCCTTGTGATGTTTTGTATAGCGGACTGAAGACTGTCATAGAAGTTGTCTTTAGTCTCTTCTTCGGCATCTTCTGTGGGGGAATATCCGACCACAATAGAGAGCTTGGTGAACTTAAAGTTTAGTCTTACATAGAGCGGACTCCAAGAAGAGTGCTTGTTTTCTCTTTCTTGACAATAAATCCACTCCGATGTTATGGTTGTCGTCGTCTCTTTCTGGCCAGATAATGACGTATCCAGTCGCTTTCCAGCTCCAGTCCATCTGGCCTCTGTCAATCCAAGGAGGCACAAGTTGTTGTTGTGCATTACCCTGATAGTCTGCGCAAACTTTCCGTCTGGTAAAGAGTGCGGACATTCCAGCATCAAGCTCTGATGCTGGACTTTGGTGTCAGGAGGTTCGCTGTTGAGATGGAGACGTTCTGTTATCTTTGGTCCCCATCCGTCATGGATCCAGTTGCCTGGTCAACTTCATTACTATCGCCGGTTGAGTTTCTTGCCCTATGCCCAACCCTCCTCCTATATCCGGGCTTGGGACCGGCAGAGAACCCTGACGGATGTTCTAGGATTATTAATAACAGCTACATTCTTCCCTTTAGTATATCTCCAATCATGACGATGAGGAATGTCAAAGTTATTACAGTATATATTAAATTAATTTTGATTGTTGTTATTGTTTGTAGGATTAAAAGAGCGATCATCAGGTAAATTGGATTGAGCATTCTCACAATACTTTTCTTAAATGAAAATATATGTGAAACCAGTATATCGATTTTACTAAATCAGGTTTGTATAAATATACATCTTTGTCTGTGTATCATATCTTTATACCTTTTAATTCAGCTGCTATTCCATTGTCAACTGGTAGAGTAAACACAGTCGCTGGACCAGCAAAATATTGGGTACAAAAATTAGGCAGCTGTGGTCTAAACTTTGGGGTCAATGAGTTATCCATTGGTCCTCAAAATTATATAAAAAAAGCGCAGGCCAGTGGCCCACAAACATTTATGAAAACAACCTCTGGGTCAGGGGTCCTAAAAACTATGACGAAAACACTGGGCCAGTTGTTTCAAAAATGTATGAAAGAGAAAACTCTTCCCCAGTGGTCCTCAAAAATATACATTTAGAAAAGCTGGGCCAGTGCTCCTAAAACATTTCAGAAAATAAAAACTAGGCCAGTGGTCTTAAAAAATGTATGAAAAAAGGCTGGGCCAGTGGTCCACACAAATTTATGAAAAAAAGAAGCTGAGCCAGTGGTGTTCAAAGTGTCTGAAGAAAAAAGATAGCTGGATCAGTGGTCTGTGGTTTTCCATAAGAATGAGCCTAGTATCCCAGCTTTATATTTTTTATTATTTTCGTTATAACAACTAAATTTCAAGGCCAGTAGCCTATGCGGCCTATGTTATATTAAAAACATTTTAGGTTTAGGGGTGAGGGGCAGAGGTTAAGGGCAGAGGTCAAAGGCCAAGTTGCCCTGAACTCACAATTATCTAGCTACTTACGTCTTTCAGTCTTTATTTATTTATTATTTTCTTTTTCTTTACTTATTTAGATATCTCAGTTTTCTGTTTTCCTGACGGTGCTACTGTATGATCATCCCTGACCTATAAGACGGTTCTGTCATTTAGATGTAGAAGATTAAGAAGAGAAATTTACCGGGTTTATTCCTGAGACGGCAAACAAAGAAAGTGCAAATTAGGGTATAACATTCTTATAAGTCGTGATTAAAAGAAAGAATATCGCGTCATAATCGATAGAATGCCATACTTCTTTAAATCGCCAACTAACATATACGATTTTGATAAAGCAACACATTCTCTTAAAAGTTATCGTTTTATTATCGTTACATTGCCATTCAGTAAACTTTAGGTGAAATAAAGGCATTATAAAACTATCTGTCTCTCCAAAGTAAGATTAATTAAAAATATTTATTTAAAAAATACACAGCAGGATCAATACAAATGGGGAATCCAGAAGGATTCTGTACCCGTCGGGCAGACGAGATTTCATAAATAAACTACTGGAATTTTTGTTTGAAGACGACTGAGGTATTGTATCTCACATTTATCAACATACTAGTTCATGTTAAGAAGTAAATGCAATCGTGGTTGGTTAACGTGAATACCAAAAGCTTCAATAAGTCGATCATAGATAAGTTATCAACACACGAAATGTCATGCGATAGCACTGGTCTTAGTTCACTAGGTTATTTTACCTGGTTATTTGTGTGGACACCTTCAGATCTCCAGCTATGAGAAAACTTGAGGTGACCTCTCTTTGTACCAAAATTCGAAAGGCTCTTAGATCTGAATGTGGTGCCCGGTTTTATATTATTTGTGTTGGTATATTTTCAAAAAACTAAAATAGGATTTAGAAAAAATGATTGAATGGGGTTCATCTTGATTTTAGATAGGACGTACTGATTTAGATTTCCGTTGCAAAGTGTCCATTCTTTCCGTTTTGATGGAGGTCTTTTGTGTTTTACAAATACAGAAGTTTTAGTTTAAGCACTTTCGCAACACTACAAGAAATATAGACACGTAACAATAGGTCCTAACAATTAATGGAAAAGCTTAGAAGAATATCCTACCACTCTCAATTGTAATCAACAATTGTGATCTTTAAATTATTACCCACAGCCTGATTTTATAGTCCCCTTTCCCCTTCTCTCTCTCTCTCTCTCTCTCTCTCTCTCTCTCTCTCTCTCTCTCTCTCTCTCTCTCTCTCTCTCTCTCGACATTTTTTAAACTGATTGTAATAAATTTTCTCACAATTCCTAGCAAAGGAAATAAATGTAATTCAATGGAAGTAAAGAGAACGGCAACACAATATACATATTAATAAATTCATGTGTGTTAAGTAGATAATGACAGACTTTTTTATTTGTTCCCATGAATATACATTGAAAGCTCTCTCTCTCTCTCTCTCTCTCTCTCTCTCTCTCTCTCTCTCTCTCTCTCTCTCTCTCTCTCTCTCTCTCTCTCTCTCTCTCTCCACGATATATCAGTTAGTAGAGTGTTGGACTCATAATTCAAAGGTCACATGTTAGATACCTACCCAGGCCAGCTATGGTTTATTGCCTCGGTGCATATTTGGGCAAGATACTGTATTCCCATTGCCTGTGCATGATATAGTTCACGTGTGTTGATATGAAAAACATCATTTTTTTTACAAATCATTAAACTATTATCTCTCTTTTTATATGTATCTTTAATCTATTTTACAAAGAACATTATATAGTTTAGTAGAGATTGTCTACATACATCATTGGAATTCATAAAAGAATTTTGTGGATAATTGATTTGATTTTATGAAACAAAAACAATAGAGGTTGTACTCAATTTTTTCAATATTAGTTTTGAGATATCTAGTTAAAACAAAAGTAGTTATAGGTGGGTAAATATGTACTGTGGATGGCACTACGGGTACCAACGGGAATTTAACATGGGGGATGGCACTCTGGGTACCAACGGGAATTTGAACATGGGGATGGCTCTATGGGTACTAACGAAAAGTGAATATTGGGCCTCTCTGGCTACCAACGGGAATTTAACATGGAGGGAAAGCACACATACACACAAACACCTAACACACACCAATTGTTTTTGTTGAAAGGCAAAAATGAAAAAAATAATCTTTTCTTGATAAATGGGATGGCCCTGAAAAGGGCCGTTCGAGTTATTTTTACTTCTTCCACCATCTTTTCAGGAAGCCTAGGAGGTTGTTGGTCTTTTTCTTCTTCTGGGGTGGGGGATTAGGCAACCAGTCGGGATGTCCCAATCGCCTGAATTTGTCCTGGATTTTCATCCAGTTCTCATTCAGGCGATGGAATTCCTTCTGTTTCTTCGCCTGCTCCTTTTTCATTCTTTCTTGGGCCCAGATGGTTTTGATGTAGGCGACTTGTTTCTCTTGTATTTTGCCTCAGGAGTAGCTTGGCAATGAGAAGGTTCGCCTCTTCTCGTCTGACGCTACTGGTGGGTGGATACAACTATTCATCTTCTTGTACTTTGTGGAGAAAGTACTCCACCCCTTCCAGTAAGTCTAGGGCTGTTTTAATAAACCCTACTCGACAGGGTGTCAAAGAAGTCTTTTGAGTTTCCTCCACCAAGACATCGTTCACCAGCTTCCTCGCTGATGTTAGAGATGCTACTAGGATGGTGACGTAGGGCTTGGTGGTCGGGTATCTCCAAGAAGTCTCCAACCTTTCCAGCAAAGACGCTACTCCCACCATCCCATCCCATGCTTCCTGCAAAGCTTCTACGATGTTCATTGTTGTTCAGTTGACTGTGAATGGTGCGACTGCGGAAGTCGCCGCTTTATATATTGGAAGCACGGACGTGAAGGAAAACATCCCTTCCCAAACAACAAAAAAAACATACATACAAAATTATATCATCCATAATGAAACACACACCAGTACGCGGGCCTAAAAGAAAGTATTTTTTATAAAATTTATATTTTTTTTATAAAAATACAAACACACACTCCATACAAACACACATTTTTTAATTTTTTTTTATAAAGCACATACATACACTCTATACAAACAAATATCAAACACATACAAGGAAATGAGGATTTTTTTGGAGTGGGGAAAAGACAAAGACAAACACACATAAACCTACAAACACATATAAGGCCAATTAGATTATTATCTTTTCATGATAAATGGGGGGGGCTCTGAAAAGGGCCGTTGGGTTTTTAAGTGCACCTAAAGGTGCTGGCACATCCCTGGTCGAGCCCTACACGCTGCACAACTCCCACTCCATCTAGCTTTACTACGTCGGTGGTGTTTGTTAGAGATGATGGGAAAGGCCGACGGAGGTTGGGTAGCTTCAGGCTCCCAATCCTCTGTCATCATTATATGAGGCCTGATGGGTTATGTCTTCTCCTTCTCCTCCTCCTCCCTCTTCTCCATTTCCTCCACTTCCTGTAGGAGGTGCCATGCCAACTCTAAATGTACTCGTATCTGGCGTATTATTTCTTGTTTATTCATCTTTATGAATCAATGGGTAGCTCGACTGGGGAAGGCGTTGCTTTATATACTTTAAGCACGGACGTGAAGGAAAACATTCCTTCCCCCTAAAAAGACATCACCCACACTACCCGCGTTCTATGCCTCGCGGATTCTGCACTCCACCACACCTACCAAACAAACACAGACCCAGTACGCGGACCTAAAAGAAAATACTTTTAAATTTTTTTTATGAAACACAAACACACATCACACAACCCTTTTTTGAGTAAAGTTTTTTTTTTTATCAAACACAAACACACAACACACAATTTAAAAAACAAAAACACAAACACACATCAAACACATACAAAGACAAACACAAAATACACAAACACTGTACATACACATAAAAAATGTGTTTTTTTTAGGCAATCTAAGAGTTTTTTTTCTAGAGATCTGGGTGGCCCTGAAAAGGACCGTTAGGGTAAGAAGTTTACGTTTATCTTCTAGTAGCAGTAGTCGCAGGGCGGCCTCGTTTTGCCACGTTTTGCCACTGGTCTCATGGCTGCAGGACAAGGTTTCTTTCTGGTGAAAGAGAAGGCAAACTCCTCACAATCCATTCTGCAACTGACTTCTCCGTCTGTTGGTTTCAGCTGCTGTAAGAGTTGTTGTTGTTGTAGCTGCTGCTGATGTTGTCTTTGTTGCACTCTTTTTCTCTGCTCCTATTCCGTTCTGTCCCTGATGATTTCTTCTCGCAAAAATTCTTCCACCAGATCTTGAGCCATTTGCAAAAAGATCATCGTCTTCTTTTCTGGCTTGTTCTGAAGCAAATGATACCTCACTCGCTGCATATTCACCATGGCATCGTTCAGTTTACTAATCTTGGCTGCCATCTTCTTGAGATCTTAACGAGTAAACGAGAGTGACTGCACTGGCCAACGCACTGCTTTATATGCTGGAAGCGCGGACGCGATGGAAAACCTGGCTCAGATCGATAGTTAGAAATGGGACAGAGTCGGTGACCTCAGATTGATAGAAAGAAGTGAAAGAGCCTATTCATTTTTCATTTTTTCAAATTCAATAAACCACACAACACCATTTTTTTAAAAAATCAACATTTTTAATAAGAAGAAGCTTTTCTAACATAAAAATGCAAACAACCAACAAAATTAAACATGAACGTATTTACAGGGTTGACAACGTTTGGAATTCAAACTGAACTTCCACTGTTCTACATCATTATGTGCTCTATACACACTACGTTTCTGAGCTAAAGACAAGAGATAACCATAATGTTTACAAAACAATCTTTCTACTTTAGCATCGTTTCGAACATACTGCCTATCAAAATATGTCACTAACTGTTCTAATGAATATCCGAGACTGCGTTGATGAAGAAAATGTACACAATATTGTCCACACACGATAGAATCGGATCCTTATTATTGAATCGAGCGGAGACTGCATTTCTTCTCATAAAGTCAATGATGTCGTCTTCCAAAGGAGGTAATCCATAAGAATCAAAATATTCCTCACAGTGATCGTTGGAAAGTACACGGCCACCCAATGGGTTCCTGGTCGATGACTGTCGTCGGTATTGATGACATAGGCAAGAATGTCTTTTGGTTTGCGATGGGGAAGTTCATCTTTCGCACACACTACAGGATTCCAAGAAGAAGTGTACCAGCTGCTAGTCGAAAGGTAATGAAGTTCCCAGGTATCCATTTTTCACATGTAATAATAAGTCATCAATTCACACTTGACTTTATGTTTGAATATATCTGTCAAGTAAGTCCACGAATCACGGCGGGTTGTCTCTGTACTCTGTTGCCAGAGAGCTTCGATGCGTTTGATCTCCAGAGGAGTGAGTGGAGGTGAAGAAGAATCCTGCAAGTCTTTATACCATTTTCTCAACACCTTTTCTTCCGAGATCTGAGACCATGCGTCTTTCAAATATTCGTCCAATTTTTCTTCTGCAGTCATCATCAAACATTGGTCGTGTTGTTTCTGACTCGGATGATCGATTTGACATTCATGACAATGTTCGTATGAAATGCCGTGGCTGGTGTTGGTGCCTAACTGTCCTGTGGCTTAAAACAGAGTCAAGTACGATCGCAAGTAATTTCTTTGGGTAAAGTTAGGTTCAAAAGATCTTGTACACAATGTCTGACCATCTCGACTGACTTCTATCTTGGAGATGTTAAAGTGTTGAAACTCGAAAGGATTTTGATCGATGACTCCGTTGAGGGCTGCATTTCTGACGATGCCAATCAGCAAACGTTTGGGGAGCTGTCCTTGGAAAACGTGATCTTCGACTTTGGATCGGAGTCCAGCGGCAATGGTAAATGTTTTCACTTCCACTCGTCGGACAGGATACTTTGCAGTGGTTCTGCTCAACGTTTGACTGATGTCGTTGGCTACTTTAGGTAACACTTCTACACGGCGCACGTAAAGTCTGGCTTCTTCGATGATGGTTTTGTACTCGTTGGCATTGGCCATCAAATGGAAGACGGTACTACTGCGATTAATTCTCAGGCGTACATCCACTCCGTTCAACAAATATTTGTCTTGCAACCACATGTCCAAATGCAAACGATCCATCAGTTCTAAAGTGCGCCCTTGACTGATTTCTTTCGTCGGTTGTTAAATCCCACATTTTGAGGATCGTCAGCTTCTGTCACCTCTGTGTCGGTGAAGGCATCCAAGGTGTCAGGTTTCCATACCACCTAAGCATCCAGATGTGTGTTCTTGGTTTCTTTTCCGTACGTCAAGAGATTTTGAAATTAAGCACGGTAAGGGTAAGTATCCATGCTGCTGCTGACCAGTTTGTTATTCAAGTACAAATCTACTTCGCTGAACATGGAATGCATGACGGAAGCGACTCTGGCATCGGACCCAGGATTGCTGTTGTCCGTTTTGATCATTTTGAGTGCCAGGTGCAATTGGCTGCTATTCAGATCGATGTAATCTTCGGTTTGTCCTTTGATTTCAAATTCGATAGGAGTTGAAGTCGTCAAAAACGATACAGGATGAAATTCCACCCATTCGGATTCTTGCATCGTCATCATGGTGGGGGGCATGGTAAACAGATCCAGTTCTGACTTGGTACATTCGCAAGATTCTTGGTGCATCAATTTCAAGGGCTTAGTAATCAAACACGTCTAATTCTCTGACAGTTCTTCTTTTCTTATTCTTTTTTGAAAGACCGTGTGGTTTATGAGCTCTGAAGGGGTGTCGACGTCGTCTCTTTCTGCCTTGTCCTTGCTGTGGAGTGGAGGAAGAAGTAATGCCAGGGCCAGAAGCGTGAAGTGAATTTATAGGAGTCTCTCGGAGACCCAAAAGATCTTTTCCAATGTGCATCAACACATTTTTTCCTGCTCTCATAAAAGCTTCTTTTGGATTTTGTTTGTCGATGAGGACGTTTTGAAGAAATTCTTTTCCTTGTGTCAAAGCGGCATCTTTTAAGGCATGCAATCCACAGGGTCACCATGGGTTTCAAAATGGGGGCTACCGTCCGAAAAGCCGATTTTAACATATCTCCTAAACCATGTCCTCGTTGTCGAGCCACTCCTCGGTACACAGGATACATTTTAGGTGTTAGAATTCACTGGAGAACCTTTTTCGAAAATGTAGTTTCACCGTGACTTTTCTTCTGTCAATGAATGGAACACTTTGTCCCAAATCTCCTTTTATACTAATGTTGACACTGTCAAAATACGATTTACTGACTGGAAGATAATGAGGATGTACAAATTCACGGTGAACGTGATACGTGTTTCCACCTTATTCGTACGCGGGGACGGCAGAATCCACTTTGAAAGGAATGACTCTCAGTAACGGAGCGGCTGTGTTTCCCACCACGTTGTACTCCACCACATCGGAGTACACAAACATTAAATTCAGTCCAACGTTCAATTCGATAGGGTGGTAAAAAGCCTTTCCGAATCCTAAGTTACTTTGGACTTTTTTTATTGGGAAACATTTTATTCCCACCCAAAATAGCATACAACCCAGGAGAAAAAGTGATGGCCAATATTTTGCCGTCCAAAAATTGCAAGACGAGACGGCGTGCCACAGGATGGTAACTGATCTGTACTGATTTCTTGGCTTTTTCTAAGGTTTTGGCAAATTGGGCTTCGAAGATAGCCGCAATTGTGTCCACCAAATATCGAGCACTAAAATAATACCCCGCAGGAATTCTCACCGTATAGCTCGTCAAGGGAGAATTTTTATCTCGTACCTTTTTGGATTCGTGAAAGTTAGGATCAGTTTTGTCCAAGTGTTCTTACACTTGTTCGTTGAGGATATCCACGATGAAAGTGTTTTGACCGTCGTCGATGTTCTTGACTTGCGTAGGATGAATGATTTCTACCAAACCCACTTCCTAATAAGCTTCGTGATCCAATTGGATGGACTGAGGTAATATGACCTTGAAACAACATAAGGTGTTGTTGGGAAACACATCCATTGAACTGTCACTGGGTAAAGTTAAATAAAATGGTTATTCATAGTTCCAGGGTGGTTCTGGTCTCCGAGGAGTCACTCGAGTTCAAAGGAGAATGATGTTCAAACGGTTTCAAAAGAGGGCTGCTGTTGTGGTGGTGACTGGAAGAAGGTGGACTGGCGTTGGTTGTACCGTTGTGTTTGTTGCTGTTGTTGTGACTGTAAGTCATACATTTCAAGGAGGGACTGGGTAGAAGATAACCGATGTAACTGCTGAGTAAAATGGTCCACAATTGTTTGTCCCCTTGTTACAAACTCAAATTGGCAATGGCTGCTCCGATGACACAATACACCACAAAGATTTGGCAGAAAAAGACGATTTGATTTTTAGGCACACGTTCTCCGCACCACACCCACAAAGGTTGTTTTTGTAATTCTTGAAGAGAGGAACTCTGCGAAGGAGTCGAGGTCGTTGCTGTGTTGAACGGCATGTTGGGTTACTTCTTTTTGTTATAGTCGGCGACTTGGGAAGCGGCAATCCAAGAATCAAAACTAGGGGGATATCCTTTCCAACTTTGACTTCTTCCACTCGACGTTTGCTCACTTTGCGTGTTCTTCGTTCGAGAATGCTTTCGATCTCGTACAAGTCGCCTTCCTTTTTGGTTACTCGTTGTAATTCAGGCAAGTAAAAAGTTCCTTTTAGCACTTCACCGTGTATGTCTTCCAATTTATCGACGCGAGGATCACGTCCACGCACGAGTCCAGTGACACGAAACAATTCGGTGGTCCAGTTGGGTAAATAACCTTTGTCAAAAGTGCGTTTAGTTTTTCCGATGCGAATCCAATCTCCCGTCTTCAGCACGAGGGTTGTCTTCTGGGGTCCCCTCTTGAGTGCACCAAACAATTTATCAAACACCCTACCTTAGTTTTCAGGGCTGACCTCTTCGGGGGCACATCCGATGCTACGATGGTACGATTGATTGCTCGCTTTGACCAAACGTGGTAACACGTCGATGTACTTGAGAGTGTGTTGATGTGTAAAATATTTCCACATGCGTTCTTTCAAAGTTTTTTGAAAACGTTACACGACACTAGCTTTGGTTTCAGGATTTTCGGTGGTAAAAAAAATGAATGTGTCTTTGTTTTAATTATTTTTAAAAAGCTTGGTTTAGAAATTCGGTGCCTTTTGTCGGTTTGCCATCGTAAAGGGTGACGACCACTTTGTTTCAACATCAGTTTTAAGGCGCGTACCAACTCGGTACTGTTTTTAGAAGTCAAAGGCACGACCCAAGCAAATTTGGAAAACACGTCGATGACACAAAGCAAATATTTGAGACCCCTATTGTAGGCAGCCAAATGATAGACGTCTGCTAAATCTGCTTGCCATTGATGATCGATGCCATCCACTTTGGTTTGACTTCTAGAAAATTTTCGTCGAATGGGTTTGTGTAACGTGTACGTCGATTGTTCTTGTAACCATTGTCGTACTTCTGCCAAACGTACACTTTTCAATTTGCTATTGGCAGCCCGATACAATTTTTGAATTCCTCCGTAACCAGCAGCATAAGCAGGATTGTAGTATAGGCTTGCTAAAAGTTTCTCCATGTTTTGGCTCCTCAATAAGTCAACCAATACCAATGCTCTTTTCTTCGTGTGGTATCTTTTTGGATTGCAATGTTGTACTTGTCCGACGAGCCACTGGTGTAAAAGAGGAATTTTGAACAGGGGTCATCGGTTCTGTTTTGACTTCTGTCTTCACTTCTTCCTTTTTTTCTTCTGATGGCAAAGGGGTAGACATCATCTTTTTCATCCAACCCGGTGTGGCTAACTTTCGTATTTTTTTAGGAGGTGGAGTTTGTAACTCTTCTTCTTCTTCTTTCACTGTCATCCCCGTGGCGGTGTCTGTTTTAATGGTGGTGACTTTAGGTTCGCTTTTCATCAGGGCCTTGAAATCTCTCAGAGTGGGTTTAGCTGTTTCGTCTAAAGCTTTTTTGTGAAAGAGTTGCAGACGTTGCAAGAGCTGACCGTACCGTTGCGATGTTTCTGCTTCTGACAAATCACTTCGATCCATCAGCGATTGTAATTCTTGTTGTAACTGTGACATCTCGTGGAGATTGGGATTGGGAGGTAAATGAGTTATCCGTTGTTCGTTCCAACGATGGAATTCCATCCATCGTTTGTAAGGAACTAAGGTCAGTTTTCGTCCTTCCATGACATCCAAAGGTACAAATGTATCGTCTTTCCAGACAAGGGTGTCCTTTTTATCTTCTTTTTTTCTTCCCCGTCTTTTATCGCATGACTCCTCCTAAAAGCGATCCAGAAATCGATCCTAACAAAGGAGCCGCTATTTTTAACAACGGTCCTATCAGCATGGGTAGAAATCCTCCTCGTTGCACTAACATTTTTTTCTTTTGCTGGAGAGATATTTTCTTTTTGATCATTGGGCAAAGAACGTTCCGATGTTTACCTAATTTCTGTTTCTGTATCTTGGACAACGGTACCGTTCCTTTCAGGACGTTCAAACAACATTCACACACGGCATCGATGGTTTCTTTAGGGGCTGTTTGAATGAGTTGTTTTCGCATGGGAGGATTGGATTTGGTCAGGACAGATAAGACGTCCCAATGTTTAGCCAGACGAGCTGGAAGTCCTTTTTGGTTTTGCCTTTCTTCTTCTTTTGGTGGTGGTGGTGTGCTTGTTTGGGGGTATTCTTGGATATCAGGAGCAAAAATACAACTGTGGTTTATGGGAGGTCACACTTCTATTTTATACTGGAACACGTCTCCACTGATTGTCCGTACGGCGTACCATCTTCATGACAGGCATCACTCGACGTTGAGGTGTTTTCAACGGACTAAATCGTCTCAGTTCTTCTTTGGGTAAATCCACTAAACTTTGTAACACGCCGGTTCTCTCTTGGACTTTGGTTTTATGGGAGGGTACTTTTTTAGCTGCAGCCGCCGTGGCCAGATCAGCCGAAGTCGATGGCCCTGGAGTGGTGACTTTCGAAATGGGTTTCCATTTTTGCATCAAATTAGGAAACACTTGTTTGAGGTCCGGTTTGGCAGGCATCACGACGAAGAAGGGTGAAGACGCAGAAGATGTGGACGGAGGAGAAGGAGACACCATCACTGCCTCTCGTGGTTTTCGGGTGTACGTTTGCGTCCTAGCAGCAGTACCTATCTTGCGGGTAGCAGCAGAGGTGGTTGGTGTTTTCTTGGAAGGGATTTTCTTTTTCTTTGGGGCTTTCTTCTTAGGGCTTTTCTTCTTGGGGGTTTTCTTTTTGGTTTTGGTTTGGGCATTAGGATCTCATTTCCAAAGTGAACGAATCATGACCCCTCCTAAAGAACCGCTACCCCCAGGGGTTAAAATGATTTGTTTTTAGTGCGTGGATCGATTCTAGGATCGGCCAGTTGTGACAACGCCCCTTTATGTTTTTGAAAAAACGTTGGGTTTGATGAGGGATGTGAATGATGCCTTGAAATAATTGACGTGCCGTCAAAGTAAACCATCGTAACACTTCTTTGAGACTAGCTTCTAACAAATGGGCAAGGACTTGTGCATTTTTTTCGCGACTGATGCCATACAAGGCACAAATCAATTTGGCAGGAGGATGAAATTGAACGGATGTCTTCTCGAAGACTGTGAAAAAGAAATGACGTGGTGGATGTTTTTATAGTTTTTTTCTTTCAGAGAGTGGCCCAAGGGGACGTGTAAATGACGGGACCTCCGTCTTGACACCAATGGTGAAACAATTGGGTACGAAATCTCAAATACTCGCGAGTGGTAGGTTTTAAATCGATGAGTAAATACGCATGAGGTGTTTGAGTGGCATCGTCGTACGCATTATTCAGCCAAGGCATGCCTAACTGTTTGGCTAAAACTTGCACTTGAGATTTGGGGCTTTTAAACAACACCACGTAATGAGCGTTGAGACTGATGGTACTATGGGCTTTACTTTGTTGAAATAAATTTTGAGTAATGTAAATGATGCTGGCATTCCGATGATGTCCTTTTCGTGTAAACCAAAGTTTAATTTCTTCTTCGTCTTCTCCTAACATGTCGTCGAAGATGAGCAGATGCGATTGACTCACGTCAGACACGATCCCATCGTCTTCGCGAAGAATGCCTTCCACAAACGAAATGGCATCTCCTTGACTTTCACGAAGTAACGTGTAAGACGATTGCCACTCTTTGTAACACCACACGATGCGCTGAGGAGGACGATCGAACAGAAGAGATTTGTATTCGATCAAACGTTTGACAAATTCGGTTTTGCCTTAACCTATGGGTCCCTCAATCAACATGTTAAAAGGATGGCGGAGATACAAAGTCTCCCAACTGGCACAATCTAAGTTTTCGTCGATCACTTTGACCACAGAAGAAGAAGAGGTAGAGTAAGAAGATGCAGCCATGACTGAGGTAGGAAGAATTTTGAGAAGAATACGAAAGACACAAGACATTTTATACGTTTCATACACGTTTAATGTTTTTAAACAAACAAAAACACATTTACAAGTCATGAAGTACGAAAACGCATACAGCAAAAACGATGAAGTGCAACAAAAAGGATACCAATAAAAGAATCAAAGTTCTGTGTAAACAAGTCAATGTATAACAACCACACACTGGATGATTAGGTGTCCTACGAATGGAGTGCACACGGACTGGTGGTATTCTGGTCTCTATGGTGGAAGAATGAAATGTCTCTGACGGAAAGGGGGAGGGGGGTGGTCCTCAGGTGTTTATATTTGGACGACAGTGTAGTCTTCTTTTTCTTGAGGTTCGAGTGTCATGGTGAACTTGGATTCCAAATTCACTTTTGGTCTTGGAAAATTAGTGACGCGCCAGGTCCTTGGCAAAGTGTGCCACGTCTTGTAGCCAAGCATCGAAACCAATACTTTTCCAGTCACGAACATCTTTCCAATCGTAAAGTTTTTGGTGTAACCAACTAGCAATGCACACTTCTTGAAACATATGCAGGGTAGATAAAGTTTGACTAATGTCTTCTTCACAAGGAGTACACAACTCGTGTTCATCACGAGTCTCAACACTTTGAGCACAATTTGTCTTTCGTGTGCCGATAAAGCGTGAATGGTCATGTCTTAGGTTGTTAATCAAAATAGTCCAAAACAAACAAGGGTCCTCCCAAATAGTCCAGCACAAACACTGTTCCTCCAAAATAGTCCACAAACGAATGTCCTGCTAAACGAAATCCAAGAAAAGTAGTCACTAACACACACACGGCATAGCGTCCAAAATTCAATGGAAACAGTCCCTGTATCAGGTGTCTATAATCCTCTAAAGTCTGAACACGATCGTTGACTTCCTTCCACGGAATACGTTTCACAAGTGAAGACCACGGTTCTGGTATGGTTGGCTTTTATATCCAGGTTCCCAAGGTTGGTATCTTTTGTGATAGTCTACGCCAAGGTACCTGTAATAGTATCTCCCCAGAAAATCAGTCTTCTCATACTTTGGAAGTAAGTATAGTTTACAAATCGAGGAAGGACTTGGAGTTTACGTTTCACTTGTATCTTGACTAACTCTCTGGAAATGCGTTCTCGCAGCTCCAAAGGCAAACCACGAATGTGCTCTTGTAAAGTATCCGACATTGGTTACTTCTTGGGACCGACCAAAAGTAGGTACTGACAGCGCGGAGACCATGTGGCATGTTCCAAGTAAGCGGAGTCTTTATACTCCCATTCGTGAAGCGTCACACCGCAACTGAAACACTGAAATTTATCTCTTTCTCCCAAGTAGATAAATCCAGCTCTGGCTAAAGCTTTGAAAGTAGGTCCTTGCAAATATTTAGGCCACTTATCTTTGAACGTCTGGAGTCGACTTTCAAAATCAAAAATAGCCAGCCAAAGCCACAGGCAGCGTCAATTCTTTCCCCATGTATGGATGGCATTCGCAGGTAGGGACACGCTTATCATCCCCAATAAAGAAGAAAGGGCGTCCTGCATCGCTAGTGGAACAGTATCACTGATGTCAAACCGTACGGCATCCGTTTCATCGCATGGCACCGAATGGCACTCCAGGTCGCGATGACCCTTGGAGTTCTCAGTAGTTTCCACGCTCAGTGGCTGTGTCGAGTTCGTCAGCATCGGTGCCTGTGTACTGATCTCTGCATTGAAGTTCACCGTGAGTTCCTCACTCGGTGGGTGGGTGACATGAGTATTCATCTTCTTCTTTTTTGTTCTTCTTGCTCGGTCAACGTTGGGAGTCCTAATGAATGGTTAGGCTTGGAACTGGCTCCTTTTTTATACTGAAGATCGGCGTGTCCGTACGGCAAAGTGGTGTGGTCTGGAAGTCTCACTCTTTTCTGGTACACAATTTGGTAAACTTTTTGTAAATGACGACTGACGATTTGGTGATTGGGTAACCGTACGATCTTGTGAGGTTCTAACATTTTCACTCGAAAGTCTTCAGCTTGTCCAGACAGCAAAGCATTTTTCAAAACCTCAAAGTTCACCACTTGGCTGGTTCGATAGTTCAGGGTTAATCCTTTGACCTTGCTTTTGGTGTGAAGTTGGCCTTGTCGGTCTCGGTATCGGTACCCGTAATTTATAGGACCGCCGCTGGCAAAACTCAGGATCGTCTCTTGAGGGTACTCGTCCGTCCCGACTCCTAAGTGATCTCCTTGGATGGTAGGGTGTGGGGCACCAGCACGATGGATGTACATACAACTTTCGGTGTCAAAGTACAGGACACGATCTCCCAACACTTCTAATGCTTCGTCTTACAATTTCAAGCGAGCATGGCTGTCAAGTAGACTGCAATGACCACGTTGCTTACGTCGTCGGGTCGTACTAACTTGCATTCTTCTTCGTAATTGACTAAGATCAAATCTTCAAGGACGATTTCTACGTGTTTGTCTAGTTTACTTTTGTTGTCCACCAGTTTAAAGTAGCAACTGGCATCTGTGAAGTATTCCATCTTGGGCAAGATCGTACGTTGTGCCATTTTTCCCCACAAGCAATTCAGCTTGACTTTGGCAAACGATCTTCTTCCTTCGTTCTTTTCTACGTCTTCCAAAGTGATCGTTTCGACGGCATGGTACTGTTCTTTGAATTGGACTTGGTCTTCGGGAGTCTGACACCACGAGGGATAGCCGCTGGCTTCTTGTTTGCGTTTAAGAAATTGGTTGACGTACCCTGAGAAAATGCCTGGATGGGAACCGTCGTCCTTTTGGTATTGTGATGTGGTAGGAAAGTGCCAGATCTCGTACACTTTCAACAAAAGGTATCCTCGATCCAGAGCCCGAAAAATTCGGCGCTGACCCACGTTCCTGTCAAAGCGCGTTCTTCCTCCGTGTGGTGAGTGATCTTGGCTACATGTTTCGGCACACGTACGACATAAAGGAAACATCAGTTGTCCTTGGCAATGATGAGGTAAGATAGGATGGTATAAGTTTGTCGGAGGTAAGACTTTGCATTTGATCAATCCTTCGTATTGACGAATGTGTTTCACGTCGATGTGTTCTGTCAAGATTTCAGTTTGTCCGGTAGGAAATCGTTTGTATTTGCACACCCAAGGATACAACGAACACACGTCGATATATTTGATTTCTTCTCCTCTTGATTCGTCTACGTCGTACAGCAAACGCGTGGCATTGGTTCGTCCTCTAAACAAACTGTGGAGTGGATCCAAAGGCTCGATGTCGACCACGTCGTAACTTTCGGCTATGCTCCTAAATTCAGGATCGGTTTTGAAACGTCGATCGTACTCGTGCTCCCACATTTCTACCACTTGGTATCCCTGACTTTCCAACTTTAACCGGCGTTGATAGGTGCGTTCGTACAAGTCTTCCATGGTGACTCCCGTGAGAGGATTTTTCATGTCTTGTTGAGGAAAAAAGGTAGGACATCTGCGAAACAAACAGCCCTGAAATTCGTACACCCTCTGAGGGTTTTCTAAGTCCCAACCATCCACTGAAAGACTTTCTATTTTCTTTTCTCCTCCTCCGTTTCTGACATGTTGTATCCATTTGTCTTCCTTTTGGCTCAAGTAATGGAGCCAACGCAAGGCTTTGGGCGAATATTGACGACTGGCAAAGAGAGACGTGTTCGGGTCTATGATGGCTAGTTGGTTCTCGGGCATGAAGTTCTTGGTGTACACTAAGGCACAGGCTTTAGGTAGGGTGCACGCTTCCATCAAAGGATCGACTTCTCCGTGATCTAGAAAAAATTGTCGAAACTTTCCACAGCAACGGCGTAAAATGTCCACATCGGATCGACAATTCTTGAGCATTTCATCTTGAAAGTCAAACGGTTCTGACTTGTGAGCGTGGTTACAAGACATTTTAGCGGAGTTAAAGAAGGCTTCTCGGTGTTCGGTGTGCAATCCGTCGGGGTCGTAATAGTCAACGTCAGGCAAATGCGATAGTACGACGTGTTGATTGGCTTCCGTATTGAACAAATGAGGAAAATATCCTTTGGCCATTTCTGTCATACCAAATGTTTTAGGCATTCGACTCAAAGGCATGGCTAAATAACTCATGGAATCTTTAAATTGCACTTGTCCCACATTCATGTAGATGAGTTTGGCTCCGTTCATGGTGACCGTGAGGAATTCGGTACCTTGTTGTGAATAATATTTTAACAAAAACTGTCCATCGTTTCCCGAGAAATTGTGAGCCATGACGGTCGCATAGCGATGACAGTCACCGTAACGTTGAATGTCCTCGTCGCTCCAAGTGTCGTCGGTAGGGTCTAAAATCACGTCCTCCTGAAATCCTACTACAATGAGGACAGTGAACGTGGATAGGTTCTTCAATGCACTGCTCACAAGCCCGATGAGCGACGCAGAAATTTGGAATGTGAATGCCTGTTTCTTGCATGCATTCAAAATCAAAAAATATGAAATCCACTTGGTTCTTGTTCTGATCAGCCTTTAGTTCTTTCTTCAGTGTATTGTCGTACTTTTGCATGAAACATTGATGATCATAATCCACCATCTGCTTGCAAAAACGACATCTTTTCTTGCCGGCACAAACGTGTCTCTTGGGGTCGTTGGTTCGAATCAGGTGTCCACATTTGGAACACAATTTCAATTAGTCGCAAGCAATTTTTTATTCGTGACCTTGTGTCCTGAGATGTTGTTCGTAACAAGAGGGACTGACAAAAGTTCGTCGACACGTCGCACAATGCACGTGTTTTTCAGGAAGGCATGGCTTGGCAGCTAAACAGCCCTGACATCGCTCTCCGCAATGAATGTGTCGCTTCCAATTATTAAATCCTTTGTCACATTTCTCGAGGTAGTAAGAGTGTCCCAGAAATCCTGTGATACTGGTGATGGCATCGAAATGTTCTTGGTGGTAATAGACATGAATGTTTTTTCTATCCGGGAAATCGGGGCCTCGAAATAGCAGAGTTCCGCGAACTTCTTGAGGGTGTACTTTCAAGGTGTAGCGAGGAGCCAAGACCTCTTGAAGTTGTTGCATTTGAGAAATGCCACACACGGTCTCTTTGGGTATACCTGTTTGTTGTAACAGGAGTTCTGTTTCTTTTCATTGTTTGGCTTTCTCCGATCGTCGAATGTTATTCCAGGCTCTTTTCCATTCTGCGGTCTCGTTCTTGTCGGCATACGTTCGCCCCATCACGGGCTAAGCACATCTGGTCCTGAGAACTGTCGATCTGGACGACACTGTGTTTGGTACTGCGAAGGTCGTCCAGCAGTAACGTTTTCCTACTTCGTCCGCTACCTCGAGGAGGGGATACGTAAGTCATGTGAAGTGTAGCCTTTCCATCGGTGATGGTAAGCTCTTCTTTGGATTGTTGAACGTGTTCTATTTTGGTCATGACTTTGGCTGGTGTTAATTCTGCCGGGGTGCTGAACTCGATCCAGACAGGCGACTTCAAACTGTCGTGATGGATAGACAGTCTCAACCGATCGTCCTCTTTGGCTCCGCATTTTCGTTTCAAGTTCTGTATCACAGAACCCCACAAATCGGCAATGAACCCTGCAGCTTTCTCGGGAGGCACTTCAGACTTGAAGTCTACGAAGTGGACGGTGTGAGTGTAAGCCGTAGTTCGAAATTTTCTAGAGGTTATTTTTTGCGTCTCTCGAATACGATAGCAATTTTCGGGAGCCACGGTAGGATTTTCGTGGTGAGGGGAAATGGATTCTTTGGGTTTGGTAGAAGGTGGTGTGGTTTCAGGCTCACTCTTCTCCTCTTCGAAATCGCTAGCATGGACTTGAGCTAGCACTTCATCGAGCGGTGTTTCAGGCGGCACGGAAAGTCTCCGTCGTCGTCTCTTCGTTTCTTTTTCTGTTTTCTCATGGATTGGGTGTGATCTTTTCATTTTGATGTCTTACTTGAATCTGATTGAGTTTCACACAGGCTCTCTCCCTATATATAGAGAGACCTTCCTACCCTCAGAATCACTATTTGTTATTCCACTTTCAAACTGTGAAGATGGAAGAGTCAAGAAGACAGATTGCCTTTCGGGTCAGAGATTTGCAGACAGTCCTTCGAAAGTATACCAGTAAGACTAAGGACTACTTCTCCTCCTCTAGAGATAAAAGTCAAGATACTTGCTATATCTGCCAAGAGAAAGGACACTGGGCTCCAGAATGTCCACAACGTCAACTCCAAGGAAAAGAAATAAGAGACAAAGGAAAAGATACCTGTTATCATTGTCAGGAAAAAGGACATTGGTCATCCGAGTGTCCTAAGAAACAAGAGAACCCACCAGAGAGGGAGGAAGCCGAGGGATCTTCAGCCCAAGAAGAAGAACTCATCCCCGTCATCAAGAAAAGCAAGAAAGCTAGAAGACTGGAAGTCAGTGAGGAAGAAAAAGAACCCTTGATCCCTGTGAAGAAATTCAAGAACAAGAGATACAGACAGTGAACGATGAACTTTGAGTGTGGTGTATTGTTCATTGTGATTTTTTTTAAAAGACAATATACGAAAATGGAAAAAAGTAAGTGTCTTTGTGTTTTGTGTTTTTAGAGTATGGACGCACGCACGCACTCTTACACAAAGCAAGGAATGGGGTTTAAAGTTTTACTTAATATTTTGGCAAATTGGATTATTTCTTTTCTAAGAAATGGAGGTGGCCCTGAAAAGGACAGTTGGGGTGTTTGTTTCTTAAACAAACTTATGGACTGGACATGATCGGCTTCAACTGTCTCAATCCCTTTCCACGACCAACTCCTATTCCTCCTGCTGCTGCTGATGCTTTGGTGGTATTAGTAGTAGTAGTAGTAAATAGTGATGGTGGTGGTGGTGGTAGCATCTCACTAGTAGTAGTGATGGGTTTAGAATGTTTCACCCGTGAGGGTCTCTTTCTCTTAGGTTGTGTTAAAGAAATCTGATACATGTTTCTCAGATTCTTTAACTCCTCTAAAATGTCTTGTAACACACTCCCTGTTTTGTTTTCCTCACTCCCTTCCTTCTGTCCTTCACACTTCTCCCCTTCTAACTTTCTTATTTCTTCTTCTTGTTTTCTTCTTTCCTCTTCTTGCTGAAGAAAAACTTCTTTGGCTTCTCTCTGACGCTGTAAACAATTTCCAATTTTTCTTGTTGCCTCTTTTTAAAATCGTCCATGACATGCAAAGAGGGTGGTGATACAGCAGTCGTTGTTTCAGGCAAAAATTCTTGAGAGGAGGACAGAAAATCCGCAAAATCTAAATTAAATTCTTCCGTTTGAAAGTTCACCACGGCATTCGCTGCTGTCGTCTTACTCTCAAATTATACTCAAACTATGCCGCAAAAGGTAAAACCCTACGAACGCTGTTATGCCTTTATACTAAAGATGACGTCACACCCCGCTCTCTTCCGATTGGAAGGAAAACCTACCCGGTTGTAACGCACCTTTGGATTTGTAGTTTATTTCGATCCGTTTCAATCCGCTCTTAGACTATATATTCCACCGCTTGTGTCATAGAGCTTCACCGGTTCTCAAGACCACTCAAGAAAGATGTGGACAAGTGTAGAGTGTTCCAACATCATATCGGGAATGCTCTTCAATCCAGACTTCCCGATGTACGTCAAAGCATCATGGGCCATTACCAAGATCACCACTACAGCGATATGGAAAAGAAGAATCTATATCGAAAGACAAGTCTGCTTGAAGCGAGTCCTTCTTTACGGACCTGAAGTCCGTCGAAGTTTAAGAAGAAGAAGGCCCTCCATGTTCACTGTGTTAACTTGGTTAACACCAATCCAACGGCCCTTTTCAGGTCCATCCCATTTATCAAGAAAAGATTATTTTTTTCATTATTGCCTTTCAACAAAAACAATTGGTGTGTGTTAGGTGTATGTGTGTATGTGTGTTTTCCCTCCATGTTAAATTCCCGTTGGTACCCAGAGAGGCCCCAATGTTCATTTCCCGTTAGCACCCAGAGTGTCATCCCCATGTTCAAATTCCCGTTGGTACCCAGAGTGCCATCCCCCTTGTTAAATTCCCGTTGGTACCCGTAGTGCCATCCCCAGTACCTATTTACCCACCTATAATTACTAACAAACTTCTTCTTAACTCATTTATCTTATGTGCTAAAGGATATATTTATGGACGTAATCATGTTTACTACTGAAACAAAGAAAATATACAGATAAGAGTTTAGGCTTAAATAAAAACAAATTAAAGTTAAAGATAAATGAGGTAAACAAAAGATTATCAAAAAGGAGGATTAAAAATGATTGAGACGTTTATACAATCCCAAAATAGTAACAGGATTAAATGATTTTTTAATAATGAAATTACTGCTCTATATCTCTCTCTCTCTCTCTCTCTCTCTCTCTCTCTCTCTCTCTCTCTCTCGTTTTGTTTTAAAATATGTTATTTACAGAAATAACCGAACATTAATATGCAACATTCAAGGCTCTAAGCACAATTAGTTAACTTATTACGATTTATAAGTATGAAGATGCAAGACGTATGGAATGTTCTTTGACAAATTTAAGATCTGATTCTTTGAAAACGTTCTTATGCTTAGTGTTGAGGTATCTACAACATTCTCTGATGTGAGATGTGTTACAAACAAATAAAACATATAGGAAACAAACAAAAATATTTGCTTTCAATTGCATCCCAATAGTCACTCATATTCACAGTCACTATAGGACTCACATTACTAATTATAGGGAACAACTGTGAACCAGTCTAGGACGAACAGTCACTCATATTCACAGTCACTATAAGTACATATACACTTTAGATGTCAATTTATAAATGCGTCGTTAAAGCCGTCAAGTAAATTTCAAGCTGAGGCAATATATATACACAAAACAATATATGTGTTGGCTTTTTTTGTTTTGAGCCGGAGGAAAGAACGAGTTTGATATGGCGTCGAGATACGTCGAGGCCGCTATATGAAACGAATGTTTTCCACTGACTCGGAACGAAACGCGAATGCGGTTGAGTATTTATTTCATAGCTCCTATTTTACGCCTTCTAAATATTTGTAGCATTACAATTAGAATGAAATTTAAAACGAATTGTGATTTATACAATGTCGATTCGGTGTGTCATGTAATATTGACGCGCAGACGGTAGTGAAAACACCTTAATATTGAGGGTGTAATACGGACATATAGCATTAAATGTGTATGTAATAAAGTATCGTAATGAATGGCTATATCCACTGGAATTGACGATTATATGTTCCTCTCTAGTCTACATTACTTTACGATCCGCTTCACTTCTGTATTTCGTTCCGCGTTTTAATCACACCGAAACATTAAATGTTGTATTGATGTTATACATTTATATAGATTTTCCTGAAGATAGTACCTAAAGATCATTATTAATGCACATGCCTACGTTAAGCAAAATTCATTTTAAATTATGATGTCTTGCATTGTCAGTCATATCAAGAGAGAGAGCGAGAGAGATAGAGAGAGAGAGAGAGAGAGAGAGAGAGAGAGAGAGAGAGAGTTGGGGGGTGGAAGATTGGCTAAACATGTATATTATCAGCTGCTGATCGTTTGAAATGAACCATAGACATTTACAATGAAGACTGGCTATCAATGATATTACAATAAATACAAAAACAGGACTTGTAATGCGAGTCCTTGTTTGGTCACTGGGCCTAATGTCGGACCAGTAGCCCGGTTGAGGTCCAATACATATACCGGATCTGTAGCAACTACCAAAATAATAATGTTAAATATAACTGGGTAAATATGGTGCATTGAGTTATACATACATGTATTTAGTACATATTTAATGGCAACATCCTCTTCAACGATAAACAGTACAATTATATGAGGAACAAAGTTCATGGCATCTAGACATCAGCAGGTTCTTGGTAGTTTGGTGACTAGACATCAGCAGGTTCGTGGTAGTTTGGTGACTAGACATCAGCAGGTTCGTGGTAGTTTGGTTACTAGACATCAGCAGGTTCGTGGTAGTTTGGTGACATACAAATACGATGATTGTAAAACGATCAGTACATACAATACAAAATAAAATTATAGCATCACTCTGTAAACAAAAATGTCACTCTTGTTAAATAAAGAAGAAGCTACAGGCATAATAAATTACCATAATTCACACAAAAAATGAAACATACGCAATGAATCGTATCGAAAAGATGCCATCTTACATCGACCTTCATTGTTCTTTACCAGCTAGGAGTGTTGATAAATACATGACCATTTTTGAACTCCTAAAAATTGTATATCTTTGTAAATGTTTTATATTTCTGCATATTTATATAAAGACACACTTATTAAAGAAAATAAAAATTATTCATTTTTTTTCTTTCTGAGCAAAATCAAGCAAATATATAGACTAATGCAAACGTTGAGCCTTCGACATAATGTACTTTTGTATACTACCAAGATATAGACCAACCAACTTTGAAAGCAAACTTTAAGACAGTTTGGGATTTAATAATAAGACAAGTTGACTATTATTATTCAGACCCGTGAGATTGTTTCTAAATTTAAAAAAAATCAGGACCGAAAAAGGACAAAAGTAGAAACATTGGTCGTGAAAAATAAGGTCGACATCCTAGTTCAGAAATAATACACTCTTCAACCATGTCCTTTTTTGTACATCAACTGTTGTATATATATATATATATATATATATATATATATATATATATATATATATATATATATATATATATATATATATATAACTTAAAGTGACTTTCTGATCAAGGTTCTGTGTACTTCAAGACATCAAGAGAGTGACTATACTTTAATCAATCTTGAAAGTAAGTTTGGAATCAATATGTATAGTTCCGGTTTGAGTCTAATTTTGAGGTTGACGAGGGCCTCATCTGTTCGCAGGGACGAAACGTAATTGTGAAAAAAGTAAATTCTTTTTTAATCACCTATTTATTAATGAAGTATGTGTCAACTTTTAATAAAATCCGTCATTTTGGCATTTAGAGTCACTATTGGGGTCCATAATTTATGGCAGTGTGTTTGTATGTATTCACCTGATTGTGCATGTGGATATGTTTCTTCTTTTAATATTTCTTATTATTATTATTTCATTTTTGTTGTTGTTGTTGTTGTTGTTGTTGTTGTTGTTGCACATAGCATATTCATTAGTAGGGAAAAAGAAGATGGCTGAATATTAATGTAAATCATAAATGTGTTACATATTTTCTCTCGTTATGAAGGAGTTTTCAAACTGACCAATCAGAACACTCCCCACTCTTTTGTGGAGTTAGCACTGGAGAGATTGTCTACATGCGTCAGTCAGTTGAAACTGTTGTACGGGTCGCATCGGTTACTTCTGCGTAGGAAAGAAATTCACTGTAAGTACAACATAATATATTTAATTGCTAGCTGGCATTACATACTCTATTTATTATGTTTTCAGCATGATGTGCTAATTATCTTTGTAATATGATACTTTGTAAACAAAAATATATTTCTTGTTATACGCTACTACTGAATTTGCATATCATAATAGGTCAGACCTAGAGTTCGTGCGCTATTCATGAATATTTGCACTTGCACTTCATCACTTTAATGAAGTAGGACTTTCTATGGTCTAGTGGATAACGTGTAGGATTTCTAATCGGAAACATAGAGGTTCGAATTTCACAAGATTACCTTGATTTTTCTTTGCGATAAATTTTAATTTTTTGAATTTGTAGCAAGAACCCATCTTCTCCGAGCTTATTGTTTTGAAATGCCTTTGATAAATTCCGCATAGAATTTAGAATCTGGACCGCACATCTTGTTCATTACTTAAGGTTAGTGTTGGTCTTGTAATACGTATCATTTTGATAGAGACTGTTAATTGCTTAAATAGTAGTTTTGAGTTTTTCTCAATTTAATATGTTGTGTATCAGAAACGGTTTGTTTGTCTTGCTGTCGTAAATTAGTTATCAGAATTTATCTTTTTGTTTGTTTCTTATGTAATGTAGAAATTTATCCCATATTAAATGGTTGTTCTTTGTGTAGGAGGATTTTACAGATGTGTCAAACTCGTACATGAGAAATATATAGTCCAAGAAGAAGGAATTTTTTATGGTTTGATCAGTGTATCTAATTTGCATAAAATTGGCTAATAAATTAAACATCTTTACAACCAGATGATCATTCGTTCTATTAATGTAATTAACCTTTAGCTTGTTCAGTATCACGTACACAATTTTGGAGTCCTTTATGTTATACTTATCTTAACTTGTTAGAAATGCCGTCTAAGTTAACATGGGATTACTTTGTGCTACCCCTTTTAATTGTATCTGTAATATCCTTCATTATGTAACGATGATTAAAAGGAGACGAAAAACAAGTCAGAGTATATGACTTGAACGACATGTAAAGATATGCAAAGTTTGTAATTTTCATGGTACAGTGAGCGGGAAAAGACGAACAGTCCGTTTTTCTTGACAGAACGCATGTAAAGATTGCACGTGCGATTTGAGCGAGGATAACTACCTGTTCGGCAGGTTTTGCTTTGCTGCAACTAAATATAGATTTCTACAGGTACGCTTTCAGAATGACTGAACAAATGAATGAATTTATGACTGTAGATGAAGACAACACAGACAAAAACAACTTGACAACTGTGACAATGCATAACAACGCACAGGTGCTATCATTTTCTATAAGAAAACATTTTTTTTTTAAAGGAAAATGATTGAAGTCAACGATACAGTGGATATCACGGCTCTGAAAAGGAGAAATATGAGAAACATCTAGAACTAGAATCAATATGGAAATAACTACCCGTGACACCTAACTAACAAAATCATTGTTTGGACTACATACATGTCATTACATTTCAAGGATGGATATATTTGTTGTTGAGTTGTGATGTTTTGAGATTTCCTTTACCTTTCGTCTTCATTTGGGTTCTGGTAATCATTTTAAAAGCACAGACATCGCTCACGCTTTAGTACCTTCTTGCTCGACTTCACAATTCATGTTGCACCTAGCACGTCCACCAAGATTTAACACCAGCTGAAATCTGTGCAATGCATCCATAAATTTGAATGGGGATTTTTTTTAAAAAACACGCACACAAAAATAAACCATATTTCATGCCTGTTATGAATATATTTAGCTTTGCATCCGAAACAAAATAAATATGCATGTTGTTTGCATCTTCGGTATATTTTCTGTTTATCTGTAGGTGTATGCCTTGTTGAACATTGACCAGTTTAAGACCACTACCATGCAGTCTGTTGTGTGTACTGATATAATCAAGCCAAATGCAGTGGTGATGAGTATAGTAATTGTTGACACTTGCACTATATGTACTATGATTAGTTGAGTTCTGAAGAAACAGTAATACTCATTACAAGGGGAATACGTACATAATCATATTTACATGCTTATCAGAAGGGTAATCAGAAAATCTCTCGAAATTTAGGTTTTCTACATTTCTGTAAAGTTGCATCAGGACTAGTAGAAGACTCGAGAAAAAAGCATCATCCAATTTGTTTAACAACTGATTAACCAAATCTTGTTTTCTCTATTATTCATTGAGTCCTCTGATATTGTTTCTTTTAATGTTCGTTCTTTATCGACTATACTATACTATACAAGACCAGACCGTACCGTACCATACCATACGATACCATACTATACGAAATTGTCTTGTTTTGTTTGATTGTATTGTGTTAGTCAATAAGTGTTTAGGTTTACATGCTTTCTCAGTGCGGGTAGATGACAAGGTTTCATATTCTTGACCAATCACAGCTTGTGACATTACATAAATAATTCAAATGGGCTAAATATACTATTAAAATCGAAATTCGATGGTATAATAGAAACAAACACACATTGTATGAAACGCGCACAAAACATGAAATAGGCATATAAGTCGCATTTAATACATCCAACCTACATGTTAATCACCTCAACTAACATGTGTCCTATTATCCATGTTGAAATTAACTAGTCCAACATACTCTGCCGGCACATAATTTCAGGTGTGGCAAATATATATATATATATATATATATATATATATATATATATATATATATATATATATATATATATATATACATACAGCTAGCAGAGATATGCCAATTTGACAAATGTGGCTGATGTTGTAGGCTACGTAATAGGCAAATAATGCTGACTGGCCATCATGCTTATTACAGTGTGTAAATAAGTATATGGCTTCTAATAAACACGAAGAGAAACCGTGATATAGTGCGGTCTGGAAACTAGAGTCTATTAAGCGTAGTTATGAAAATATAAGTGTGCTATCACTTTCATATAATCAGCCGGTACAGGAAATAAATTCGACCCCCCAAGTGTTCTGGAAACCTTCTTTTCTAAACACTCTCCCATAGAATTAAAAAAACCTTACAATTGTCCTAGCGCTCTCATTTACCCTACTACAAAGGTACTTGTATCGTGCCGTTTATAGACACGTGAACATGGTTAATCCGGTATTCTTTCAACTCGTTCGAGAAAACAAAACAAACACTTCAGGGGAGTTATGTCGCCCGCTTTCGTATGAAGGAGTAGAGAATAGTGAATTTAACTTTTCAATTATTCATTATCAGATCGACTGGTAACAATTACACACATGTTTTGGTCAAGGTCTGTCCAGAAATTTTTAAGATGATTTAGTTACAACAATATAGAAAAAAAAGATATCCAAAGATATGAATGCGACTTGTTATACATCCATATACATATATGCAAATTCACACGTTACAATGAATATCTCTTCGTCAATATCACTCATCCTCTGTTTGTGTCTATCGTTCTCCCTATATATCTATCCATTTTACCCATCTTCATATTTATCTATATATCTACACATATTTATAGATATCGACACTTGTTTTTACATGTATATGTTCCTTGTTCCCTCCTTTCTTTCATCCATACTTCCACCTACCCACCCACCCATATATATATATATATATATATATATATATATATATATATATATATATATATAGATAGATAGATAGATAGATAGATAGATATATATATTGTTATGTATGATGTTTATATAATATTATATATATTTTAGGAAATTATAAATGTTTCTTCACTTTAATATTTGCTTAAATCTTTATGTTTATTAGGAAAAACATGTATAACTAGTGTCCTTGAATTAGGTTGTTTTGATCAATATGTTTTCTCAATTTGAAGGTCAAGGTTGAATTTTGTTTACAGTTAGAATTCCATTAAGATGACTCATATTCTAGAACATTCTGTCATGTGACCAATCTAGAACATTCTGTCATGTGACCAATCTTTATATATACCATGTTTGGTGGACATTTATTCAGTTTTGACATTACCATCAGTCTTGTAAAGAGCTATTACAGTTGTGAAAATTCATTCCAAATTCTAAGAGAGGAATTATTTTAAATATTCATTGGATTATAACAGTGCTCATAAACTTTTGGATTTTGGATTTTAATTGATGATTTTGGAATTTAACTGAACTTGTTCAGAGATTTTGGAATACTTCATTTTGACTTCAGTACATCAAGATTTCTAGTACATCAGGACTTTGGAGACCATTGGCACATAATAACATTCAAGGATATATTCTATATTTAGGACTTGTGATTAGAACAATCATTCTTATTGGATTATTAGGATTTCAAAACACATTACTGTAAGTGACTTTTTGATTTTTCATTTTAATTATCTAGTAATAAATTGCTTGTTGATTTTTACTTGATTTGTTGGTTTCACTTTCTTTCTGTTACATTTTTCTTAGACCATAGAGTCGTAACAGAAATTGGGGGCTCGTCATCTGGGATTGAATTTCTTTAAAGCATATTAGAGATATTAAATTTATCTTTGAAATTCATATTGATTTTGTCTTGAAATTTTTTTTTTTTTTTTTGTCTTTGGCAAAGATTTTTAATAGAGAAATTTTTTGTGTGTGAAACCAACAAGCATTTACTATGGCATCTAATGTTCAGAATTTCATTTCAAAACCTATCGAGGAGGGGATAGAGTGCATGAGAAAGTTAATTGAAGAGTTCAAAAGGTGCATCCATAGTGATGTTAAAACCTATCTTGACGAGCAGAATGTGGAAACTGGAAAAAGCTGCTCGTATGGCTGATGATTATTCCTTGACTCACAAAATTTCATTTGGCAATAAGTCGTCCTCTCAGCAGTTTTCTGGTAAAAAACCATTTCAATCTCATTCGAGTACTTCCAAATTTCACAACAGCACAACTGTTAGGAATCAAACATCTGATAAGACTGATCAGAAATCCTTATCTCTTCCTACGTGCACTTATTGTAAAAAGAAAGGGCACGTTATTTCTGATTGCTTCAAGTTGAAAAATAAGCAGCAGAGAAAAGACAGAGCTTTTCCAAATGCTCTTATTTCTACGAGGTCAAGGTCACGGTCTTGTATTGAAAGCAATACATTTGTTGGGTCAAACAAACCCCAGTCTGATTCTATTTTGGAGGCTTATGAACCATTCATGTCAGAAGGTTCTATATCACTTATTGGTGATTCTGCCAAACCTATCCCAATTAAAATATTAAGGGACACTGGAGCTTCTCAGAGTCTTTTATTATCAGGTACTTTGCCTTTGTCTGAGGAGTCTTCTTCAAGTGAAAGTGTTCTTGTTCAGGGAGTAGAGTGCGGCTTTGTAAATGTTCCTCTTCATTGTGTAAATTTGGCATCAGACTTAGTTTCTGGACCTGTGACTGTTGGGGCAGTGACTTCTTTACCCATAGAGGGTGTTCATTTATTACTAGGCAATGACCTAGCTGGAGATAAGGTTGTGGTTAATCCACTTGTAACTGACAAGCCTTGTTTGGATCAGAAAGTTGATCCTGTCGAAACTGAAATCCCTGATTTGTACCCTGCTTGTGCAGTTACTAGATCTATGGCAAAAAGAGCTCTTGAGATTGATGTTGATCAGGATATTATTCCTTTAGCTGACACATGTATTGGTCAGTTTTTTGATGAGGTCACTTTTTCCTCAGGTATTGATCAATCAAATGGTATTGATCACAGTGATCCTCTTTTAGCAACTCATTCTCTTTGTCCTAATCAGGATGACAAACGACAATCCCTTGTCGTTGAACAGGAGCAAGATCCCGAGATATCTTGTTTGTTTCAGAGGGCTATTAGTGAAACTGAAGCCACACAAGTTCCAGCGTGTTACTTTGTGAAAAATGGGGTCCTTATGTGGAAATGGAGACCACCTGATGTACCCGCTGGTGACGAGTGGTCAGTGAGCTATCAAATTGTTGTTCCCAAGTCATATCGACAGGAAATTCTTAATTTAGCCCATGAAACTCCTTTGGCTGGTCATTTAGGAGTCCGTAAGACTTATCACAAGATCTTGAATCATTTTTATTGGCCGAAACTCGAAAGTGATGTTTCTAAATACTGCAGATCTTGTCACACTTGTCAAATGGTAGGAAAACCCAATCAGAAGATACCTAAGGCTCATCTGCAACCTATTCCTGCATTTGATGAACCATTTAGTAGAATAATGGTAGACTGTGTTGGTCCTTTACCTAAAACCAAGTCAGGCAACCAATACTTGTTGACCATCATGTGTGCATCTACAAGATTTCCAGAGGCAATTCCTCTGAGAAATATAAAAACTAAAACTATTGTGAAAGCTTTGGTGAAGTTTTTTACACTTGTTGGCCTTCCCAAATCTGTCAAGTCAGATCAAGGGTCAAATTTTATGTCTGGAATTTTCCAACAAGTTATGCATGAATTAGGCATCCAACAGTTTAAATCTTCCGCCTATCACCCTGAAAGTCAAGGTGCTTTGGAAAGATTTCATCAAACTTTGAAGAATATGATTCGATCATATTGCTTTGATACAGAAAAGGATTGGGATGAGGGTGTTCATTTGTTGTTGTTTGCTGTTAGGGAATCAGTTCAAGAGTCGTTGGGTTTTAGTCCCTTTGAACTAGTTTTTGGTCATACTGTCCGTGGACCACTGAAATTATTGAAAGAGAAACTTCTTTCAAATGAAGATTCAAAGATTAATCTTCTTGATTATGTTTCTGATTTCAAATACAAGTTGTCAAAGGCCTGTGAAGTAGCAAGAACTAATCTTCACACTACCCAGTCAAAAATGAAATTAAGGTATGACAGAAATTCACAGGAAAGGAGTCTTAAACCTGGTGACAAAGTTCTGGCTCTCTTTCCCATACCTCAGAATCCTCTTCAGGCTAAATTGTATGGTCCTTATACCGTTGCAAAGAAAGTAAATGACTTAAATTATATCATTAACACTCCTGGGAGACGGAAACAGAAACAACTTTGTCATATAAATATGTTAAAGGAATATTTTGACAGAGATAGCCCAGCTAATTATTCTGTTGGTTTGGTTGTACCTGTCCCACACAGTGAAGATATCAACGATGGAATACAATCAGACTATAGTGACTCTGGTATAACCAATCGTCCGAATTCAGAAATATTGAACAACCTAGACAAGAAACTTTCACGTCTACAACAACAGGAAAGAAATGAACTAAAACAGCTATTACATGACTATGAGCACTTGTTTCCTGATGTTCCAACACGAACAAGTAAAATTTATCATGACGTTGACATTGTAGATTCTGCGCCTGTGAAACAGCATCCTTATAGGATGAATCCTCTCAAACAGAACTATCTGAAGAAAGAAATTCAGTATTTACTGGAGAATGATTTCATAGAACCAAGTAAAAGTAACTGGAGTTCACCATGTTTTCTTGTTCCCAAGCCAGATAATACATTCCGTATGTGTACTGACTATAGAAAAGTCAACAGTATCACCAAAACTGATTCATTTCCAATCCCAAGAATGGACGATTGCATTGATAAAATTGGAAATGCGGAATATGTCACCAAGTTTGACCTTTTAAAAGGATTCTGGCAAATTCCACTGACGGAAAGGGCAAAAGAAATTTCAACATTTGTAACTCCAGATGGACTTTATCAATATAAAGTCATGCCGTTTGGAATGAAAAATTCGCCTGCAACGTTTCAACGTCTGATGAACATGATAACATTTGGTCTTGATAATTGTGACGCTTATATCGATGACGTCATTATCTACAACAACACCTGGGAAGATCATTTGGAAACCATTCGAAAATTCTTTGATCGACTCAGCGATGCGAATCTGACAATTAATTTGAGCAAAAGTGAGTTTTGCCATGCTTGTGTCACAGTTTTAGGACATATTGTGGGACAAGGTCAAGTTAAACCTATAGAAGCTAAGGTCAAAGCTATCTCTGAATTTCAAGTTCCAATTTGTAAAAAGCAACTGATGCGATTTCTAGGTATGGCTGGATATTATCGGAAATTTTGTTCCAATTTTTCCAAAATTGCTGAACCTTTGACAAGTTTATTGAGTAAGAAAACCAAATTTCATTGGTCTGACAAGTGTCAGGAATCTTTTGACAAGTTAAAGGCCATGCTTAAGAATGCACCAGTTCTTTCTGCACCAAATTTTAGCCAATCATTTAAATTATCTGTTGATGCAAGTGATGTAGGGGTTGGTGGAGTATTGATTCAGGAAGACAAAAGTAGTGTGGATCACCCTGTGTGTTATTTTTCTAAAAAACTAAACAAGCACCAGAAAAATTATTCCATAATTGAGAAGGAATGTTTGGCTTTGATATTGGCTTTACAGAATTTTGAAGTGTATGTTACCTCAGCTCTTTCTCCAATTATTGTGTACAGTGATCACAATCCCCTTACTTTCATCAACAAAATGAAAGATAAAAATCGGAGATTGTTGAGATGGAGTTTGATATTGCAGGAATATAACATTGACATCAAACACATCAGGGGAAAAGACAATGTGATTGCAGATGCACTCTCACGTGCCTAGAAATGTAATATTGCTTGATGTAATTAAGTCCAGTATCATAAAACATGTTCTTATGTAATTTGGGTTATTGTAGTATTAGATGTATATTCAAAAGAAAGCTTTATTATATAAATCTTTCTTTTTCTTTATGAGGGGAGGTGTTATGTATGATGTTTATATAATATTATATATATTTTAGGAAATTATAAATGTTTCTTCACTTTAATATTTGCTTAAATCTTTATGTTTATTAGGAAAAACATGTATAACTAGTGTCCTTGAATTAGGTTGTTTTGATCAATATGTTTTCTCAATTTGAAGGTCAAGGTTGAATTTTGTTTACAGTTAGAATTCCATTAAGATGACTCATATTCTAGAACATTCTGTCATGTGACCAATCTAGAACATTCTGTCATGTGACCAATCTTTATATATACCATGTTTGGTGGACATTTATTCAGTTTTGACATTACCATCAGTCTTGTAAAGAGCTATTACAGTTGTGAAAACTCATTCCAAATTCTAAGAGAGGAATTATTTTAAATATTCATTGGATTATAACAGTGCTCATAAACTTTTGGATTTTGGATTTTAATTGATGATTTTGGAATTTAACTGAACTTATTCAGAGATTTTTGAATACTTCATTTTGACTTCAGCACATCAAGATTTCTAGTACATCAGGACTTTGGAGACCATTGGCACATAATAACATTCAAGGATACATTCTATTATTAGGACTTGTGATTAGAACAATCATTCTTATTGGATTATTAGGATTTCAAAACACATTACTGTAAGTGACTTTTTGATTTTTCATTTTAATTATCTAGTAATAAATTGCTTGTTGATTTTTACTTGATTTGTTGGTTTCACTTTCTTTCTGTTACATTTTTCTTAGACCATAGAGTCGTAACAATATATATATATATATGGATACTGACAAGTCAACGATATTACAAAGAGCCGAATATATTATATTTCTATAAACGACAGCTGAAAAAATCTATCCATGTTACGGAACATCTTTTCCAAAGATAACTCGGTTAGGTTGGGAAAATATTTCCACTTTTATTGTGGCTAGATTTTGCCTAGTTTACTTATTCACCTTAACATGTATGCCATTCACAGAACAATGTTTAGAAAATATATGGCTTAAGGAAAAAGAAAATCAGGTGATTCTGCTTTATGAGACGAATTAAACTGGAAGAAGGTCCACACGACTCTTAGACTGCTGGCACTTGATGACAGCTGTATCTTGTGTGTTTACAATCTTGTATCTTTTTATCCAAGCACATTCAAATGAAATCTGAAATGAGATCATTGACATACTTTTAAAAGCAATAAAACACAAGTATTTGCTGATGTAGGTCCAAATATAATCAACGCAATTCAAAGCTCAAAGCTTGTATCAATAGGCAATAAACAATAGTATCAAAGCTTGTATCAATAGGCAATAGACAATAGCATCAAAGCTTGTATCAATAGGCAATAAACAATAGCATCAAAGCTTGTATCAATAGGCAATAAACAATAGCAGAAGCTTGTATCAATAGGCAATAAACAATACCAGAAGTTACAAAAGTTAAATATTAATTGTAAACATTACAAATGACCATCTCATTTCAGATTTTGCTTCACATTTTAAATTTAACGAATGATGATGATAATGATGATGATAATAAAAGATTATTTTTTAATATTCTTTTAAAATAACCAGCAAAAATTCGATTTACAAGGTCATTTCCTATTCCAATTTTTAAAATCCAAAATAAAAGTTGGTTTATATTCATGCTGAAGGTAAGACAATACTTAATCAGGAAGCTAGAGACTTTTTATGATGCTACGATATTTAATGCAAACCTTTGCATGTTTATATTTCAATAAAGACACTGATTTTCACCTAATTATGTTTGTACTAATAGTTGCATTATGGCATCCTATATAAATGCATTAAAAGTACTTGTATTGTGGCTAGGAAATGACAGAATAAGGTGTGATGTATTGCAGTACAGTTCTGTTGCAAAAATAGGTAAAACAAAATCTAATAGGTTTTCAAGATCACGAGATAGATCAATATATTGTGGATACATCTATATACAGAGGACTAAACAACAAACATAATTGCTTATTTCGAGCTCTGTACTCGGATCATGTAGCAATATTTGAAATAAATACGATGAAAGTAGTCAAACAAATTATTCCAAGAAAAAAGCCATTTTTATCAAACTGTTTCAAATGTGGCAAAGCTATTAAAACATGAAAACTTCCTTGACCACGTATTTCAGAATACTTTTAAATAAGTGTACGTTTAAATAAGTGTACGTTTAAATAAGTGTACGTTTCTTAATGATATAACTGCTGACTTGCTTGTTACTATCTTTGTAGCTGCATAAAACCTGTTTATCACGGGAATCTTTTCCCTATACTTTCTCGGCTCTTCTCACCAAGTCAATTATTGTACGATTATTTATTAATTGATACTACATCATATACGCTATCAAAAGGTACAAGGATTAGGCCGATGGTAGTATGAACATGCATTGGTCTTAGGAACTCTTACTCCTTAACCGGTCTCTACGGGATGGACATATTTCTAACAATACAGTGTGCACGTCTAAAATTATTCAGTTTCGTACTATTTGTTGTTGATGCCGGTGAGCACTGCTAATTGTTGCGATAGGAATGGGTTATGCTACTGCAACTCACACACGCACAGAACCAACCATACTCGAATGAACAAGCAGGATATGAGTTCGTTTATCTTTTCCTGAAAACGAGACATGATTGATAGCAATATAACATTAATATCTTCTTTCTATCTACATTAATCAAATATCGATCCAAGGATCGGCCGATAGAGTTTACACATCTCTTATCATCTGATTTTAGATAACTGTATTAACTAAATGTATCTGTATTAACTTAAATTGACCTGAAACTATATATGTCGTGGGATTTGTTTTAAAACAATAATATAATTGTTCTGCATATTCAGAAACAACAATGTACTGACAGTGTACTGTAGCCTTAACAGCGACAATGTTTTGCTTTCTTAAACTAAAAACAAAGATATTTTATGTTGGATCTTAGGATAAATCTACTGTATAAGGCAGAGTTGCCATTCAGTGAAAAACAACAATTAAATATGTAATTGATACATTTTGTTAGAACAAATGGGTAGTGAGTTAATCTTAAGATGCTGTCATAGGTACACTATACCTCTCGCGTTTTCTCTATAGCTCTATCATTGTTTTAACGTCCTCTCTCGTTATCTCCCCAATTTTTAATAACTGCTTTAGATGTAATAGATATATCAGGACCTACAGCAACTTGTTTTTCTACGCATGGACCTCAATGTACTTGAAAATGTATATCACTATCTAAGCTAGCTGACATGTGTTGAACATGATATGGCATCTAAAGTATGTGCATATAAAGGCATGTTCTCGACGCTATTGTCAGCGGATCCATCATGAAGGATTGAACGATTTCATACGGAGTACTATATGGTAGAACCGTGTCTTTACTTTCTGTATTCATAGAATCTAAAACAATGAAGAAAAATAAGTATGGATGAATATGCAGTCAAAATGTTTAATTTTGAATGCAATGGTTTTTACAAAGGAAACATCCATGAACGCGTGTATTACATCCAGCAGACATAAAACGTGACCGCTATGCACATTTTATATGAATGAATTGATATTAGGTTCTAAATAAATAATAATAAGATGAGGAAAATGAGTAACGTTTGCTATCGTTCACCTAAAATGCCTTTGGAAGTGATCCAGATATGTACCTCTCATATATTTATCTCTGAAACCACAATAAGGATCAACTTCAGCATATAAGTTTGAATGGTTAAGAAAAGGCAGCATTCCATGTTTCCGGTAATTGATGAAGCATACTTGCTTTTGACTTTTTCCCCTGACCATTCCCTGGTAAATTATGAACGTAAGCGCTCCTATAACGGCGAAGTGTATTTTCTGCGCATGAATATGCAACATTGGGACTGGTCACATGTAGCGCAGTAATAATTTAGCGTCCTTGCGCATCTCTGATAATGTTATAGGTTAGTGATTTATCTATGTTAGCACACAAGGTCAACGTGAAATGTGGTAAAATGCGACTTCAGCTGTAACGAAAACATTTTTGGATAATTCTGTCAATTTTGATAAGAGGACTTATTCAATAGATGTACCGACCGAGGAAAAAAGATGATGCTGTAAGTTTCTTTTTTAGAAGTCCCTCTCGTCACCATGTCATTACGTCCACTTGAACAAGACAAAAAAAAGGAAACACTCTAAACTGTGAAAAAGGTGTAATAATCATATATTTGACTGGCTGGAATGCGCTAGTATGTTCTCAATATATTTAATTTATATGTTCCTTAGTCTTGAAAAATGTCTACCCGAAAAAGTCCAAGACATGCTGGACCGTTGGCACACAAGCTCGAGGAGTGCTCCTTGTTCAGGGACTTCGCCGCTCAAGCGTCTCAAGTTAAGGCAAAGGAAAAGGCAGAAGAAGTCCAACCTCTTTCTGAATATCTTTGGAAATCATCAAAAACCCAGCAACAAGACGCACTACAGTCCAAATTTATCCAGGGACTCCGCAACGGTACACTTGATCCATCTAATTTCGGTAAGGAACAAATTTATCATTTGTCGTTTGACATTTTTGTTACTTTTTTCGCATTGTATATAGATTCCACGCTTAGTTTGTTCCTTTGGGTTCTATAGATTATTCGTATGTCTCGTTTGGAGGGCTCTTTCATTCAGATCTGACTTGTTGAAGAGGAATAGTATTTCCTTCTGTCTCAGTAAAAATCGCAAATTTTACATTCCGGAAATTTATCATGCATGACACATTTAGTGATCTCCTTTCACAAACACGTTAAATTCGTTATTTTTCATGCAAACGTTTCAGTTGCTGATAAGAACATTCTATCGGTGAACGGTTCATATTCTTTGCAAGTAGATCATTTTCTCACGAGAAATCAGAAGCATAATAACCGAGAGGTCAGATTGTCAGCACACTTTAAAAGCGAGCGGATTGTTCTGTATATATATATATATATATATATATATATATATATATATATATATATATATATATATATATATATATATATAACCAGATATTGGCGTTTAAACGTTTAAAGATATTCGAGTGCAGTCTCTGTAGCAATGGGTCCGCATATTTCACACGTTTTAAAAGTTGCATGAATTAATATCTACAAGAAAGAGATTAATGACTTCATGAATTAAGTACGTCGCAGGTCTTATATTTTAACGCATATATTCTGTAGAGTGATTTTAATTTGGTGCAAGGAAAGAAACAGCGACCTCATAGTGCAATATGTTGTCAATTATTGTATATTGCTTTTTCATATTTTCATATTTTATCTTTTGTTCCTCGAATTCCTTATAAACTGGACATATAGTAGGACTTGGAACTCTCGGTTTTCTACACCGTCGATGAAATTCCAGAACTCGGAGAAAACCACGGCCACAAAACAGAATGGGGAACTTTCCATCTCAGCATTTGCTTTCAATGAGGATCAGACTAACAAAATTTTCTTTTTCTCCTTTTTCATGAATATCAAATATAACTTACAACTAAATACACCTTTCGATCGGTCATTTTACTGAATGAATTCCATCCCTTTTTTAGGCGGTTACATGGTTCAGGATTCTGTGTATTGCTACTACAGCAAAGACTCCATCGACACGTCAGCGGTGAATGCACAGGACCCGGGCTTGAAAACTTTCCTGGAGAAGCGATCGGAATCATATAAGAAGTACAGGAGATTGTAAGGAGACCATGCACAAAATGAAGTAAATGACAATATAAACCGAGACACATACTGTGACAAGCAAACGCCTCCTATGAGAGACAAACTTGCAAGGAGATGAGTTTGTTTTCTTTTGAAAAAACAAAGACCAGGATATATACGCATAAATTCCCTTGTCTAATAAAATGCCAACTGATGACACTTAATATCTACTCTCTCGCTAAAATGAATTGTAGAGAAAAAATTGCGCAGCCAGCCGGAGGCATAGCCGCTCTAGCTGTCTCCTTTTTCATTGCTAAAAAAATACCACACGAGATGATCTTTCCTTATTTCTTGTTTTGGAAACTTTCATACGATTTATGCGATCTATTCTACTGAAAATTTAAAAAAAATTGGTTATCGAAGACCAACGATGACGTGTTGTATCCCATACACCACACACACACACACACACACACACACACATATATATATATATATATATATATATATATATATATATATATATATATATATATATATATATATATATATATATATATATATATATATATATATATATATATAGAGATAGATATAGATAGATATATATAAATATATATACATTGAAACACAAGTTGGAGAACGGCGCGGAAAAAATAAAGTTTCCCTACATTTCGAGCTAAAGCAAGGTCTTCCTCAGGGGTCAATAAAGAACATACACAAACACACACAGTGACACTCGTAGAGCAATACATATTTACATTTTGGCACAGAGAAAATAAACGGTCTTAACTGAAGAAAAAGAACAAAATGACAAGAAATAACTACGTGTCTAGAAATGGATCCATAATCTATGAAAAATGAGACTGATTTTGTATGCAAGCTATCAGCATGATACCACCATACTGCTTGGTCTGACCTTGTTATAGTGTTTCATAGGGCTCCATGTGTAGCGGTGCATTATTTTTCGCTTCTAACTTTACATCCCGGATATAAGTGCCACTGCAAGAAACAAAGATATGAATGGTGCATTTATATTACAAAGAAAAGTAAAGAAAACACGTAATAATAATAATAATAATAATAATAATACATTGTTGTTACTAGAGGAGAATGAAGCTGACAAAACTTGCAGGAAAGCAGCTGATACACGGTGGTCAATACAGAACTTTGTGGACTAGATATTAAAGCCATATTCGTCACGTGTTCGCATTGAGATATATTGAATACTACAGATGCGAACACACGGTGAATTAGGCTTAAGCGAAAATCTCTAGTACAAAAGTGATGTGTATAACCCACCTGCCATCAGTTTCTTTCCTGTCAGTTTGCTCAGCCTCACTCCCCTCTGACGACATCAATATATTATTATTATTATTATTATTATTATTATTATTATTATCACCACATTCTCTTGTAATGTAATCATATCTTTGTTTCTCGAAGTGGGAATTATATCAGGGATGTAATGCTACAGGAGAAAAATAAAAGCTCTGCTACAAACTGAGCACTATGATACACTTCAAATGGGTCACGTCAATCAGTATAATTCTACTGTGCTGATAGCTTGCATCAAATATCGGAAACCTGTTTAATAAATAATTCATACCTTTCTAGACATGTACCTATTTCTTGTCATTACGCTCTTTTTCTTTAGTTTTGACCTCATTATTCTGGATAGTTTTTCTTCTCTGCACCAAAATGTAAATATTTATTACCGTCACTGTGTATGTGTGTGTGTTTCTTATTGACCCAGAGGAATATGATTCCTTAAGTAGAAATGTACGGAAACTTTATTATTTTCACTCGCCCTTTATCAACGTTTGTGTCAGTTTCAAATGTATGTGCTGTTGGTTTACATTTCAGTTTTATTTCTTTCGAACTTTTTGGGAATCATGCTTCTATCAAAGCCTCCGTCGTTGGCTGTTGTCGGTGTCTATTAATCTTTTATCCTCAAACGTGAAGTATCAATACAAGTATTTTGTGTTGCGTGTCTGTAAGAAAGTGTGTGTGTGGTGTGTGTGTGTGTGAGAGAGAGAGAGAGAGAGAGAGAGAGAGAGAGTGAGAGAGATCGTATTCTTTCAAGAAAAATATAAATTTCCAAATATCACTGGATTTTCTAGGTATTATGAAGAATTGTTCACAACCTGGCATATACGAGAGCCTAAGGGAATAGACCTGAGTAAAGCATGCGCTGATTATGCTGCCCTGGAAAAGGAAGTTGCCGAGAAGATGATCCCTCTTTACCTCATTGTGGCCTTGATACCTTGTTCAAAACTTTGGCCCTGGCTTGGAAAGAAAATATCGAATCAACCGGTAGGTATTTTGCTGTAACATCAGTGACTAAAATTATGAAAGAGCAGTAGTAGTTGTGGTGGTAGTAGTCCAAGGTTGTGGCAAAAAATAAACTTCGTTAATCAAACGTACGAATCACCCAATACTGTTACATCCTGTGATTGATATTAATGAAAAGTAGCTGTAGTAGTAGTAGCAGTAGGGTGTTGGTGGTGGTGGTATGATGGGTGGGGGTTTCAGATAGTATCGATGGTGGTGGTAGTTATGGCGAATCAAAGTGGTTGTGATGGTAGTGGTACACCATGTACTTGGTTGCTTATAAGAAAGTGAAGAACTATTTAATTATACTCGTGTCCAATCGCACACAAGACAAGTGAAAAGTACCCAATCCACAACATTCAGGTAGTAGTGACAGTACTAGTAGAAGTAATAGCAGCAGCAGCAGCAGTTACCCCAGGTTAGCTTAGGTATAGGCCAACTGGCAGCATTACGGCGACTGTAAGGTAGACTGATTGCCAAGTGTAGTGACATTGGTCCATTGTCTCTTATGTAGATTGGTTTTGAAGTTTGGTTTTGTGGCTTTAACGCCATTTTTCAGCACATGATAGGCTATACATGGCGGCCAGTATATCTGATAGAGGAAGAACCCAGGAAGACCCCGGGAAGAAACACCGACCCATGGGAAGCTACTGGCAAGCTTTTCACATATATCCACTTTGTCCAGCCGAGACTAGAACTCGTGAGATGTGTGAGTGATCTGTAAAGCCTAGCGCCTTAAACCACTCGGCCACCTCGTATATAGAGTAACATCGTGTACGATGTGTGGCAAGGTAAGGTCATCTACAATGCTTATTATGAAACATATGATCGGGAGGCAATGGTTCAAACTTACAAGAAAATTGACATGAATCCAGTTCCAACCTTTATTTGCCATTTGGTTGTAGCTGATTTCAAAATCAGAGGAAATAACAACTTTATGGATACTATGTTAATATGCATTTTCAGGTTGGTTATAAAATTAAAACAAACTATAAATCGCAATCGATAGTTTCTTTTAGTTACTCCTTTGTATCGACTTAGGTTTAAGCTTCAATCCAACGTACCGAAAATATTGTCAGGTAAATATAAGCAGCCAGTCAAACACATCTAACTTCTTGGTTACTGAGATTTTAACCTGGACTGAATCCCTGTATTGTGAATTCCCCTAAATCTACGAGAACTAGGAATGACAGAAAACCAGTCCGAATCAAAACAAATCGCTGCACAATTGTATCGTCGGTGCAGAACATAGAACATCTCGATCATGCACACATCACCAAATAATGATGATACAAATTAGGTGGTATAGGCATTCGTGTCACAGGATGAAGCCGGGTTGGGACTGGATTAGTGAAGACACCGAAAGCAACTGCGTTAATAAGATGTTTATTTATAAACGCAATTTAAAGATGAACAAATCTGACACCATTATAACAAAAAGATAAGGAAAATTATAAAGTTCCCAACATGGAACTATCAACAACAAGTAACTCAACGAGAAAAATCAAAGATGAATTGAACGAATGGAATTTAAACAAACGTGGATAACATCCTATCACCAATCAACAAATAAGAGTATATGATCTACACCCTAATATAAACAAGGTCTTATTAAGTACCAAGGGTGACCAAAGCATGTGATTTATGCACTTATCAATATGATACTCATTTATTCATCAATCTATTAACTCATCAATTTATCAAGAGATATTGGAATATGTATGAATTTATGGATCTGTCGTTCATATAACGATATTGAAATGGGAATGCATGAAATTATGAATCTATCACACGTATAGCGATATTGAAATGTGAATACATGTAATTTTGCACAGATAGCAATATTGAAAATAACAATAAAATGGAACACGTAATATGTTTAACTATCGTGGCGCCCATTTGACGACCAAGATGTATCTCCGGTTCCACCCGCTCTAGTCAATGGTCAAGGAGCCACCACGCATAGTCCACCCCTCCCAGTCTGTTGAAGGATCCCTCGAGAGCCTTCACATTTAACACAAACCCGCTGGTCGAGAAGCCTTGGTCCCTCACATCGAGAAAACCAGTACACTCTTCCGAACCAACGTCACCAGACACAGCGTATACGTCACAAGAAACCACACAGTTCTGCGACTCCACAACACCAAACCATATAAAAGGCACACAAGCACCACACAAGGCACCACACAAGGCAGCACACGAAGGCACCACACAAGGCAGCTAAAAGTATAACTAAACCGTGTAGTACATATGACACGGTTAGTACCTTTGCATTGATATATGTTGCGCATGCGCGCACATGAATTACATCTCGTTACACATTACATTAATCATTCAAAGCATGCTGCGTATAATTAAATAAAATCCGTCTGTTCAGTTACAACAAATAGCTAACTTGAACCAGACTATAGTGTTTCTAATACCATGGCGTTGTATGACCTAGGTATTGACTCTCTGTAGAATTTAGAATAAATTCTAAAACATTTAATATATGAAACAATTATGTCATATAAAACGAATAGTGATAAAGAATACAATCTTAAATTTTACATACCTCTACAGCTGAAGATTTGCTCCCGTAAAGAGGTAAGCTTTCTGACAAGACTTGTCGTAGTGTAATTTGTTTGTAGAGAATTTTCTCTATATGTACCCTAGCTGTGACAGATATGCGCAGCAGCTAGGTACTTAGGTTTTCACTGCAGGCAATTTGCACGTGCAGCATGGGGTGAATCGCGCAGAGTATTTCAAAATAACTAGAGCCAAAAAAATAAACAACCCTCGAGTAACGCTCTAGTCGGAAACGAAACCCGAATACATTTTTGATCACATATACATATTGATATAAATCATACAATTCCGTGACAATTCGTGCGTAGCAGATATACCCGCATGTCGACCCAGTAATTAATTCTCATCCAAGTACACAGAACATCTGGATTCCTAATAGAGAAATCAAATTATATAGAAGTTATTATAGAGAATTATGTTAATTTTATGATGCATTCTCCTGTAGAATCCAGAGATATGTATATATATATATATATATATATATATATATATATATATATATATATATATATATATATATATATATACAGATCCTTATTCAGCACATTATTATTATTATTATTATTATTATTTTATTATTTCAGCACAATTTCGGTGTATATGACAGTTGGGTTAAATCCAACCTCGATCCCAACTACGACGGTTACAAGAAACTGGATAAAATTATAGATGATGCATTCGTGGTCGGAGCCATAGATAAGGAGCAAGCGCTCAGCGTCTACAAGAGATGCATGACTGGGGAGGCAAATTTCTTCAGCTCTGTCTAGCTATTTCAGACTCTTTTGTTTTCATAAGGTACACGCTGCTTTAATATTTCATGCCACTCAAAATTGATGCGCAGCTGAAACATAAAGCAAGTTTCCAAATACAAAACGTAACAGTATAATTGTCAATGTCACAATATATGTATTGACAGTTATAATATATATCATGCAGATTTTATTCTGACACTACGAAAATCAATAATATATAAATTTATGACATCGCTGTTACACGAGACAAAAACTATCATTCTCTGTCACTTGAATTTGTTGACTTGTTTGTTTGAAATTCGCATAGGGTGGCGACCACGTTGCTAAGATTTGTTTCTTACATATACTGTTATTAGCTGTGTGCATATCAGTTTAAAAATGTTTTTTGAAAACACCTCAATATATTTCTTTTGTTTTGTTTCAAGAATGATATTGAAATTCTGTTATATCCAATTACACGATTCTGTTATATCCAATTACACTTTTCTGTTATATCCAATTACACGATTCTGTTATATCCAATTACACAATTCTGTTATATCCAATTACACGATTCTGTTATATCCACTTAATCGATTCTGTTATATCCAATTACTCGATTCTGTTATATCCAATTACACAATTCTTGTCATATCGTTATCTTCAGTACACGAGTAAAACAAATGCTTAATACTTTACTGGCCTCTTACAAAATTAACAAAGGCAATGTTTTTAATAATTTTGTTTTTTCAGGAAGAGTTTGTTACCAATAATTTTAGTACTTTTAATAATGAGATTTATTTCCTTGAACTGTTACAGCCATACATTATCAAATACACGAATTATGGTAAACTCAAACTTGATATTACACAGAATTGCCACTCTGTTGTAACTTCTATACGAACTGAAGACGGTTTCTTGTTTCCATTCTGCATGTACATAAGATTCTAAACCTAGACTGATATGTATATCACGTACACTTATAATATTATGTTTCTTTCTAATAGAGTGCAATAGATCTCGCATCTTTTTGTATCTCCTTAACCCTGACAATGTTGCGACAACATTTGTATGGTATTATCACTTACAAAACAATTCTCCATTACTGAACCTAACTTTATTAATTTAAAAATTTCACTCATTGACGTGTATTTTTTGCATACTTGGTACATTATTAATTTTAAAGAGACTTTTAACGTATTTTTCGATGAATTTTGCCAAAGAATGTTTCATAAAAATCGTCTTCCCCTTACAGATGACCGATACAGTTATGAACTTTGGGTTAACTTGACAATTGTAAAGTGTATCATACCAACAACCATGTTGTATTGAGGACATTAAAAGATTTACTCGTTCAGACCGGAAAAGTAAGCTACATTTATTTCAACTTCCGACAAATGTAAATGTGGATGCATGCGTATTAGCCCCGAAGGCACTCGGAAATTAATAAAGCTGACCGATATGCAACACGTGTAGCCTTTATGTTAATTAGGTTGAGAATTTACCCGTATAGTGCACACTATATGTGTATCGTCTTCACTACCAGACAGGGAATACACATGATGCTTATGTAATGTACACCTGTGATTTAATATCCATCCAGGTGACAAAATCCATTGATATGTCTCTAATTATAGGTAAAGGCTAATATTTTTATATATTTTTTGCAACGGTATATTGGTATATTTATTTATTTCCGACTGCGCCCGGAGCAACCACGCACGCACTCGCATTTACATGAGGCCGAAATCGGGACAAAAAGTACTTTAAATTTCTCATCTCTTGAAACAGTAGAACTTTGCTAAAATTCAATGCACAGATGTGTAATTAACACAAAGGTCATAACTGTTTATATTGCATTCAAATTTAGGTCATTTCTAAAAAAGATAAAACACAAATATACCCAGAAATACAAAATCCAGATTGGAATTACTTTTAAAAAATAAAGAGGAAAAAAATATATAGTATACAAATCTACAAAATTAAAAAGCGCACCTCATTATAGCAATTAAAGCACGAACAATATATTATAAAACATATTTACTTTATACTTTAAATATAATTAAAAGTAGAAATAAAAAAGTCCCATGTTATCACCAAGACGTATGTACATTTCGGTTGTAAAATGTGTGTGTACAACAGCATTTTACGTCATCTATAGTCACTACAACTCTAATTCTTATTCTCTGTCGAGATCGTGAACGTTATTACAACGTTAATCACACTAATACTACTTATAGAAAAAAAAACAATAAGACTATAATTATTAATAATAATTTTAATAGTAAAGACGACAGCAAAAATATAACTTTTCATTGATATTATATCCAAACTATATATACTTAATGATTAAAATCTTAAGAAAAATATTTGGTCAAGATACAGTAACACACAAGGGGTCCAACAGCACCTCACTACGTGAAGCTAGCTTGAGGTAGATGTTTTTCCCATTTTCAACGACCTCAAGACAACTGAAAGATTCTTAAATGCGTTAATTCCACAAATAGTTTTCCTCCAATCAACTAACGAGCACACATTCACGAGACTCTAAATTTACTCCTGCATAGTTTTTCTTGCTTCACAGTCGTATTTTGTCAGTATGCTTTTCTAAGCCGTATTTTGGTACATCATGTCACGCTGGACGAAACATGAGCCAAGCACTTGATACACATAATTCTTCCTATCTCAAATGACCAAATACATGTAAGTGAGAATATCCCGAGAACTCCTTATGCATGGAAATCAGATTGTGCATTTTACGAAACTAATCCATGCAACCACAAAGTTTCGTAAATACTGTACACGATGACGTCTGCTCCTAGTAATTGGCTAATTACTCGATCTGAGAAATATCTTCCCAACATAAATTTCCCTTAATGAAATTAATAATCACTTAACTCTAGCAAAGCTATAAACAGAGACGCAAATGCAAATAACACATACCCAAGGTTTGTTTCAATACGATTTTATATGTGTGTCTAAGACAATAAAGGAGATAAAAACAATAGGTACCCAACGTATTGTCCTTTTCCAAAAGTACAATGATATTTTGTTTTTTATATATGCATATTCTGATGGCCTTTTCAGTCGTCTCTGACAGTGAAATGATGTATTGTTTAATGTTTCTTTAAATTTGTACACTATTATTTTAAAAGGGACTCGCTATTGTGCACCATCTATGAGTAACAGTCTTAGGAAACTTCTTGTGAATATTACTATGTAAATGGTGCTTAACTTTTATATCTTATGACTTACTCATATACATGCTGAACACGAGTTTGGTGTGTTTATATCAAATCAATTCATATCTTATGACTTGCTCGTATACATGCTGAACACGAGTTTGGTGTGTTTACATCAAATCAGTTTTAATCTATGTCACTTCAGTGTTCTGAACTCAAATTTTGTAAGACCTCTTTCAAGCTTAACAATTAGATTTGCACCAGACAAACTTTAGTTCGAAGTGATTTCGATATTGCCAAAAATATTCGCTTAGAATATTACTTTATATTTCTTGATGTGTTATAAAATATCATTATTTCATTACAGTTGAAAGAAATAAAGGTAGGAAAGATGTAGAAAGGAAAGAGAGGAAAAATAAGGTACATGTACATCGGCTGAAGTTGTAATCCCCATCTGTGAATTGCATATGTTGCTTCCTCTCACAACCTCACTCGATTCACAAGGGACCGCCTCCACACGGTATGCACTGCAGTCAATATAGTTAGTTGTAGGGGTAATTTTCAAAGTTTCAAATGACTGTAAAGATGTTGTTAAGCAGTTGATATAACTTGTGTGTATCTCTCTCTCTATCTCTCTCTCTCTCTCTCTACATATATATATATATATATATATATATATATATATATATATATATATATATATATATATATATATATATATATATATATATATTATATGAAATCAATAAAACTATGCACTATATGAAATACATAAGGTCGTAGTCCTTTTAATACCAAACGTACTATCAGTAAAAAAATTAATCAAGATTTTAAATGTTTTTAACTAAGCATTATTACATTGATCCCCACACTAGCACGATAAGGCAATCCCATTAAGGAAAGGGAATCAACCTGTACAATTCTAAATAGTCAATCAATATAATGCTAGGAACAATAACCTCACTGAGTTACTTCCCTTCACTCAATGTGCAAAAACTGCAAAATTTAAATATGTATTCTGTATAACAGAGAAAAGACGATACATTTCCTTGTTCATTAAATCAAGTTTCGCTAAACTATTGATCCATTTGAGAAAAATCACAAGTACCCGGGACTATCTTTTTCTTTAATTGTTTAGTTTCACAGCTACATGCCTAATAACGGAGTCTCTTCCTTGTTTGGATCGTGCATTCCATAAATCTTTAATTGTCACTGCATTGTTCCGAGTAATCAAAACAACATTTCAATGTGACATTTAATGGTTTTGACACATTCTTCATCTTATTTTCTTTCCCCATTTTCTCCGTCTTTTAAGTTTGATTCACTTATTCAACTGTAGCATCATGAATCTCGCACCTCTATTTTACCAGCTTGTCCCGTATGACCCGGATCTTTTCAATTATGTTATAATTCATTTCTACCTTCGTCGGTTACAACAATTCTTTTTCAATCTCTACTGCGTCACAATCTCCCTAAATTCTAATACGCTCTAGATATCATCTTCTCTACAACTTTATAATGTTCATCTAATTTTTTAAAGATATTCTTTCCCCTTTTGGCATGCTTTCCTGTTCTGTGCTGAAAAATTGACTTATCTGGACTGGTGATGGCAGGTTGGGGGTAGTGACCGAATTGGATCTATTAGGCACTGCCATTATTGGGGGTAGCGATCGAATTGGACCTTTTAGACACTGCCATTGGGATAGGGACATAATTGGACCTATTAGACGCTGCTATTGTTGGGGGTAGGGACCGGATTTGGCCTATTAAACACTGCCATAGTTGGGGTAGGGACCGAATTGGACCTATTAAACACTGCCATTGTTCGATCTCGAGACCGAATTGGACCTTTTCGACACTGCCATGGTGGGGGGTAAGGACCGAATTGGACCTATCAGACACTGTCAGAGGGATTGGGACCGAATTGGACCTATTATACACTGACATTATTGGTGATAGGGACCGAATTCGACATTTTAGACACTGCCATTGGGATAGGGACCGAATTGGATCTATTAGACACTGCCATTGAGATAGAGACAGAATTGGACCTTGTAGACGCTGCCATTGTTGGAAGTAGAGACCAAATTGGACCTATTAGACACAGCCATTGGGATAGGGACCGAATTTTACCTATTAGAAACTACCATTGATGGGTGTAGAGACCGAATTGAATCTATTAAACACTGCCATTGTTGGGGGTAGAGACCGAATTGGACCTTTTAGATATTGCCATTGGGACAGGGACCGAATTGGACCCATTAGACACTGCCGTTGGGACAGGGACCGAATTGGACCTATTAAACACTGCCTTTGGGATAGGGACCGAATTGGACCTTTTAGACACTGCCATTGTTGGTGATAGGACCGAATTGGACCTTTTAGACACTGCCATTGTTGGGGATAGGGACAGAATTTGAGCTTTTAGACACTGCCATTGGGTTAATCACCGAATTGGACCTTTTAGACACTGCCATTGGGATAGGGACCGAATTGGACCTGTTAGATGCTGCGATTGGAATAGGGACCGAATTTGACCTTTTAAACACTGCCATTGGGATATGGGCCGAATTGGACTTTTTAGACACTGCCATTGGGATAGGGACCGAATTGGACCTATTAGACACTGCCATTGTTGGGTGTAGAGACTGAATTGTATCTATTATACACTACCATTGTTGGGGGTAGAGACCGAATTGGACCTTTTAGATACGGCCATTGGGACAGGAGGGACCGAATTGGATCTATTAGACACTGCCATTGGGATGGGGACGGAAGTGAACCCATTAGGCACTGCCATTAGTATATGGACCGAATTGATTGGACCTTTTAAACACTGCCATTAGGATAGGGACCGAATTGGACCTTTTAGACACTGCCATTGGGACAGGAACCGAATTGGACCTATTAGACACTGTCATTGGGACAGAAACCGAATTGGACCTTTTAGACACTGCCATTGGGACAGGAACCGAATTGGACCTATTAGACACTGTCATTGGGATGGGAACCGAATTGGACCTTTTAGACACGGGCATTGGGATAGGGACCGAACCGAATTGGACCTTTTTGACACTGTCATTGCTGGGGATGGGGACCGAATTGGACCTTTTAGACACTGCCATTGGTATAGGGACCGAATTGGACCTTTTAGACACTGTCATTGTTGGGGGTAGCGACCGAATTAGACCTATTAGGCACTGCCATTGGGAAAGATGTGTTGTCCTGCTTCTCTTTGCTACCCACAACTGACTTTGGAGCATGATTATATCTTTTGGGGTCATTCTTTTTTTCTCTTATATTTCACTATATACTATGATACTAAAAACCGTATGTCTGTGGCTTTGTACTAACTTGCTGTTTACATGTGCTGTCATTGTCACTGTTTGTCTAATTATGGTCCTGCCTTTCATAATTAAATTGTGAAGAAAACGAAAATAGTCTGTTTATACTTTCCATTATTGCGGGAAACCATGGACAATACTGAGCTATCTAGATGTGTTCGTGTTTATACTCAAGTTCCTTAAGACCGTGCTAATCGCCAAAAATAAAAATTTTAAAAAATACCTGGTATAGTTGAAAGGGTGGATACTAAAATCTCAATGAATATTCACTTTACATCCTAGCAGAATCCATCAAGTAAATATGGATCTATTCTAGAGATGAAAAGTCAGGCGATATTCATTCAAGCATTTTGAAGACACATAACATTTCAATTTTTTCTTTATCGGCTGTCTTAACACTCGGCCATGGTGATATTAAATTCTCCAGCTCTATCTAAATTGTGTTCGCTCTAACGCAAAAACATTGAGTGCGAACTATTTTTACACATGTAATATATTCTTTCATTAAATTGTAAGTCACACAGAAATAGCTTGCAGGACATTATCAAATGGTACATTTGTGCATAATGTTACAAGGATTAAGACATCACACTTGCAAAAAGAATTTATAAAATCAGATAATAAGACAAGGACATTATTGTTTTAATTAATCCTTTCTATTGAGTCAATTATTTTGAAAAGTATTATTATTGAAATCAGGTATGAACCGGATGAAACATTAACTGTATCAAGCTATTTCCTATTTCATTTGTACAGACAGAAAACTTCAATTGGTTTCTAACCATTTTAACTGTTTGTTCGTATAATCATGCAGTTCTTTCATTAAAGATCATGTAAGCTGAAAACTCAATTCATCGTCTCGTTAGATCTTAGTCCCCCCCCCAAAAAAAAAAAAAAAAAAAAGAACAACGGCTATGGAAAATAGATTTAAGAAAATTAACATTATAGAGCCTAATGTATTATTGAAAAATGGAGGAACGGGATCTTAGACGAAAAGTGTCATAGAGACACAGATTCACTCACATTTAAAACGGCCGAACGAAGATAGCACTATTTGCAGGAAACATGCTAATAAAGCGACCATTCCTTATCTTTTATTTTCTATCTTCACTTATTTAATTTTAGGGGATGGTCTACATATTCGTAGCTTTTACTGTAAGACGTAGGATGCAAATAATTGTACCGCTCACAGGTCATTTATAAATTCGCCTATATGAGTTTTCAAAAGGTAATATCTTTTCCGCCAAAAATAGCTTATAATTTAAAAACAAAGATACTCAAATCTTACGTCGTAATTTCTACATTAGCATGAAGTAAGGGTTACATATATATATATATATATATATATATATATATATATATATATATATATATATATATATATATATATACACATACGTATTGTTACGGAATTATGTATATGGAATCTATAATGTGCTTAAACTTTTTGGCCTATGACTGTACTTTAAAATTGTGTCAAATAGTGAGTCGTACTTTAAGTTTGAAAAATGATGTCAACAAAGTATTTACTGACCTTTTGTTCAAGGTCAGAGTTGTTTACTGTACCTGGAGTACTTTTCCATGAAATAGACGCATTTAGTATTGCATTCTGGGTCGTAATATGACACGTTTCCTGTTGTGAAATGTGCCATTTGCAAGATGTATTTAAGACCTGAATATACGGATTATATTGATTCCATTTTAAATCTTGAGTTGAAAAGATCTGTTTTTACGATCAGCTTTTGGAATCATCGAAAGGAATTATTTATTGGACCATTCATTACAGCTACCTGGAGTTATATTTAGGACTTTCTCGGATGCCTATGAACATTCTTAAAGATGATCTGGATTACATTATCGTTGGTACATCGGAACATTACAGACTCATTCATTCGGAATATTCGTTCATTACGAAGACTCGTTCATTCGGAACATTCGTTTATTACGAAGATTCATTTGGAACATTCATTAACTTGGAACATTCATTCATTTGGAACATTTTATAGTTTCTATATATACAGGACTTGTTATTAGGACACCAATGATTGTTGGATTATTTGGATTTAATACACGATACTGTAAGTGTATTTTGATTTTCACATTATTTAGAATACAATTCTTTTTTGATTTTTACAAACATTGTTGGTTTCACTTTCTCTTTGTTACGTTTGTTCGAGCCATAGAGTCGTAACAAACTATATATATACTATATCAAGAGAGATATAGATGGATGAATGATGGATTGATCGAGTGATTGATTGATTAATTCATTAATTCATTTGCTGACTGATTGATTGATCTTTAGAATATAGACAGAATCAGGGATGCTTCGAGTAATAAAGGTTTAAACAGACTTTATTTAAATAATTATATTTGTCAACGAGGTTTGACTCAAATTATTCCAACAAAAGAGTTTAACAAAGCTATCATATACCTAATATACGTATTCATGTATACGAACATTAAATGTGGGATCCAGGGATAGGCGTATCCTATACGTAATCATGTATCCGAACATTTAGTGTGGGATTCAGGGATAGGTGTATAATATACGTAATCATGTATCCGAACATTTAATGTGGCATCCAGGCACAGGTGTATAATATACGTAATCATGTATCCGAACATTAAATGTGGCATCCATGGAGAGGTGTATAATATTCGTAATCATGTATCCGAACATTTAATGTGGGATCCAGGGATAGGTGTATACTATACGTAATCATGTATCCGAACATTTAATGTGGGATCCAGGGATAGGCGTATCCTATACGTAATCATGTATCCGAACATTTAATGTGGGATCCAGGGATAGGTGTATGCTATACGTAATCATGTATCCGAACATTAAATGTGGGATCGAGGGATAGGTGTATACTATACGTAATCATGTATCCGAACATTGAATGTGGGATCCAGGGATAGGCGTATCCTATACGTAATCATGTATCCGAACATTTAATGTGGGATCCAGGGATAGGTGTATGCTATACGTAATCATGTATCTGAACATTTAATGTGGGATCCAGGGATAGGTGTATACTATACGTAATCATGTATCCGAACATTAAATGTGGGATCCAGGGATAGGTGTATCCTATACGTAATCATGTATCCAAACATTAAATGTGGGATCCAGGGATAGGTGTATACTATAGGTAATCATGTATGCGAACATTTAATGTGGGATCCAAGGATAGGTGTATAATAGTGTATAACAGTACTCTCGAGTAGAGCTTTGAGACCCCACCCCGTCGTGTTATTATACATCTATACATTTACTGAATTCACACGTAATACGTCCGAATTTAATTTTTGTATCTATGTTCCTGCCTTGTTACACATAGTACTACTTGTACATTGTCAGGTTTATATATATATATATATATATATATATATATATATATATATATATATATATATATATCCCACTCCACACTTACCCCTCTTCCTCACACCACCCACCCTACTACCCATCCCACAAATGTGAAACTGGATTGCTAGTACTTTTAGATTGCCGTTACCGATCTGGGTCAACGCCTCTATATCCCATGACTTAACCCATTTTATAGACGCCAGTGCAGCGCGATAAATCCCCATGGATGACAAAACATAGGTCCGCGCGCATGCCCGTGAGCGCATCGCGTGTTTAAACTCTCCACGGCGCCTCTGCCTAGAATCAACACTTTCCAACCCTTTACTCGATTTTTACTGCCTGTAAATCATATCCCAGTTTCGATTTTGTCTTCTGCTTTCCATTTCCGCAGACACCGTCTCGAACTTTTCTTTGATGGCCAACTAGTACAGCTTGGTAATTGTATTGAGATTGCTTTGGGCCAGCAAAAATATCTGAATAGACACGTTTTCGTTGATGCAGTCGTAACGAAATTATTTTACCGGCACCGCCCGTGGCACCGGTTGCTATCAATATAGCTTTGACAGCAAACCCGATTGGCGTACCAATGATAGCCGCCATGGTCGCGATTCCCAAGGCCAGCTGTGGTCGCGTCGGCGATTCCACAAATAGCATCCACGACCACACACACGCGTTTATATTTCACGAGTACAACGGTTCTTTTGGCGATTTCATTTCGCAGCTCTTGTTTTGTTTCGATTATTTTTTCGCGTCGATAGCCTTGAAGTTCCATCACAGTTCTTCTATTAATAATGTCACCGCAAAGTACAATTGCTCGACACGCAGACTTTGACCAGAGGTTTCGCATCTGTGCTGATGACATAGGTAATCTTTAGGTTTTCTATGGAAAAGTTCATCTTTAACACAAACCACAGGATTCCAAGAAATATATGAGTCAGAAGATAATGAAGTTGCCAGGTATCCAATCTTTTCTTTGTTTTCTTCAAAGGTAATGATAAGTCATGAGTTCACCCCTTTCGTTTTCCTTGAATAGTTCTGTCAAGTAAGTCGATGAACAACGGGTAGTTTCCGTACTCTGTTGCAAGAGAACTTCGATACGTTTCGTCTCCAGAGAAGTCAGTGGAGGGAAGGAATGGTCGCTCAAGTCTTTATACCACTTCCTCAAAATCGTCTCATCTGAGATTAGAGTCCATACCTGTATACACCGGGAGAGCTGGAAAGTGGACAACGTCGTGCTACTGACCGGTGTGGTCCGTCAATGCAATTTCTATCTCGGATCGGATTGATATTCTAGGACAACGAACACGCTACCATCTGACGTCCGCGGTGGTACGGTGGCATCCACTCGCTTCCGAGGCCAGCGATCTCGCTGTTGCTATCGTACTTGTGTACGTGTTTGTGTATATCCACTCGCGCGGGATCCGCCCATGCGAACTCACCTAAGGGCATCGGTTGCATCATCGCCAATTCATACAGGTTGTTTATGCTCAGGTACATGATGTAACTGTTCGGGGACGAAGGATTATATCAGTCAACGCTCGGGTTATTCGCACTCGCCATATAAATCCCGCCACGGATATCACATCGATAAACAGATGCTGGCCAATGCCAGTAAGCAGTTCCAGCAGAGCATCCCAGGCCATTCCCGGTGATGAGAAGTAATGTGCGGGCTAGAGTTTGTACCCACGGTGTGAAGGAACGCCTCAAAGACATCAGCGTGTAGTAGTCGTCGGCGGAAATGTCTTCGCGGGACAGCAATGAATGGAATGCATCAATCGGTGGCAACTGAATTTCAGAAATCTTGTCCGCCTCGCTCATGTACTCGTACGAGTAAATTCCTTTGCGTGTGAGCAACGCGAACTTTCCCGGTTTCCCGCCACCGTTTAAAAGAGTAATATCAACAGTCCGCGGCAAGGATGTTGACGAGTTTATCCAGTTCGGAATCGAGAAACTGCAACGAGTATATAAGCTGCAGCTGACCCAGCCGGAACGTCATGTATTTTTCTATATTGTTGAGAATTACACTTATTGACACATACGTCGCTGATGCGAGTCCTTGCATGATCAAGTAACCATCGTAACCGCGCAGGTTATGAATCACAAACGGAATTCTTGTTTTGACCGGGTAAATTCGCAGATGCAGGTTGTGTGCGCCGTGTGAAGATCCGGTTCATTATAAGGAGAAAATATCCTATATTTGCAAACACAAGCACTTCTTAATGATGGGTTTGTTCTTAGTTTAACCAATCATTGCCCCCTTGTGTGGCTGGTCCTGATGATCTAGGGCTAGTAACCACCTTATATTGTCTAATTTTATTTATTTGGAGGTAGTTTTCCCATTATGCCTATGCTTATTCTTAAATTTCACGTAGTTTTGATAATCAGATACCGCATTTTGCAGTGGGGCCTTGATGGTCTGGACTTAGAAATACCTTGTAATCTTAATTATGTGTGGGTAACATTAGTTGGTCAACTAACGAAGTTCTTAGCTTTCCAAACAGTGCCACGTTGTGCTGCTGGGCCTGATGATCTGGGCTTTGGACCATCTTATATTGTATAAGTTTTCTTTGATGTTCAGAGTTTGCTTGTTTGATATTCCTTAGCTTCTCACCGGGTGCCGCCACCGAAATGGAAGAAAGGTAAAGAGAGAGATCATGCTTTGTTAGTGACGTCATGCGAACTGGGAAGCGTTAGATATGAGGAAAAAGAGAAGATATATGAAACGATAAGGAAATACTATGTTCTAAGATACATATTTATGGGACGGAAAGCTATGATGTTTGTTAATTTAGTTATCTGTCCTGGGATAGCGTGATTTCTGTTTTTAGTGAAGATTGATGTAATTTCCCAATTATTTTTTTAAGATTAAATTTCGGCTAGAACCAATCCCCTCCCCCCTTATCGAGCCCCTCTTCCCCAGATCCAGGCAGGTATGGTTTGCCAAATTAATTGTTGTTGCTGTTTTCTAGTAAGGATACTCTAAGATACCAATGTATGGGGGTGGTGCAGCTATGATGTGTGTTAAAATATTTACTTGTCCTGGGATTGTGTAATTTCTTTTTGTTAAAGATTATTGATGTAATTTTCCAATTATTAGTTTAAGATTAAATTTCAGCTTACCCTTGACTGTCACCTTTGTGAGGGTGGAATTTGTCCTGTAATGAGGGCGGGAATTGGCCCTCATCCTGAGAACCATGTACCCGATTGGGAATGGAATAACCAATTCCCTCGCTCCGCACCAAGCCCATCCTCTCCCCATCCAGTCCGGTAGCGTTTATTAAATTAATTGCATTTTCTGTTTGTTGGTCAGGATTTTAGTGATGATTACGTTTGAGGGGGAAGGCATAACTGTCCCCCTTCCCCGCACCTGATTTTATTTTACCTTTTTAATTTCTCTTTTTGAGTTGTCTATGCTGGTTGTAATACTTTTACTTCTTTTTTTTTTTCCTGCTTTTAATTCTGAGCCCTATCTCTTACAATATTTGTTTGTTATTTTTCCGTTATTTCTGCTTTTTTGTCCCTATCCGGTTATTATATTTTTCATCTCTTACCAATGTCAGAGATGTACCCCAGAATGTTTGTATACACCGAATGGATGATATTATTTCCCTCTATAAGGAAACCCGGGTATCTGGCTGTTTTTTTTTAGTTGTTCTTGTTTTTCCTGTAGTTTTGTCCTTTCTTAGATATATTTGGGGCAGCCATTGAAAACATGGCTTAACGTTTCTGGGGTGGAACAGTGAGGGCAGTAATTCCTGTTTCTTTTATTCCTGGAATAAATGTTTGCAAGACTGCTGGCTAGAAGTGTTTTACGAGTTTTTATTCTGGTTATGACTTTTGAGTCAAACAGGTTTGCCAGGTTTGAGACGATTGTGTTTCTACGGTTTGCTTGTGTAAATTGTAGAGATTGCGCCCATTGTTCGTGTTTTCCCATTCATCCTGCCAATATTGGTCAATGTTCTGCCTCATCATATTGTAAATCTCCTGGACGCTGTAATCCAATTGATGTATTTCGGATTCATTGAGCTTATTTTTGCCTACTTTATCTGCCCTTTCATTTCCAGGGATGTTAATGTGGGAGGGCACCCACATGGACTCTACTGTATGTATATTTGGTTCCAGGTTTTTAAGTGTCAATTAGACTTCTTGAATCATGTTTTCTCTGCTGTTAGAGTTACTTGATTCCAGAGTTTGCAGCACACTGAGTGAGTTGCTAATTATAACTGCTTTCGGCGTCTGGCTAGTTTGTATCCCTTGTACCTACTTTCTATTTCAAAGAGGATTTTTGCCCTTATTTATATTGGGTGTTCATGTTTATCCCCGTAAGTGAGTGTATTTAGATTGATTTTTGGAATTTTGCAGGTCCATGGCATGGGATGGGGGTATTTTGTTTATCTCTGCCTGTATATTAGAGATATTTAATTCCTTTTTGAGGTCATCTCATTTTTGCCTCCTGGTAAGTTCATGCACAATTTTTGTCTGAAGGGCTTATTACATCTCTCTATAATAGCTCTTGTAGGGTGCGACTTGTCATGTATTGAGGTCCTAGTCGCATAAGTGAGGAGTAACTCTTCCCGTCTTAGACTCAGGGATGGTCCCCCAGTTATGGTTCTTAACTAGATGTGCTACCGAGCGCACCGGTGCAGATAAATAGAGCTTGGTGTTGGTTCCGATCCAATTTTTGTCGTAAATAAGGGTGTGCCGAAGCGGACACTTGGCATCCATAGTCAATTTTGGACCGAATGAGCGTCCTATATAATGTAAGAAGTGTGGTCTGGTCTGCCCCCAATCGGTCCCCTTGAGGTTCCTCAAGAGGTTCAGATCTTGCCCATGTCGTCTTACTAGTTCTGTTATGTAGTTGCTCAATGTTAGGTGCTCATTGGATAGCATCCCTATGAGATTTTTTCTCCACCTTTTCAAATTTAACTTCTCTCCCGTTTAGGTATAGTTTTGGGGGTTGTCTCTTTATGTTTGTTCTAGGTGTAAACATTACCCCTACTCTTTCATCCGGGGGTAGTTTGAAGCCCCACCTATCAGCCCATCGACAAATACCATCCAGCCCCTCCTGCAATTGGCTGACCGCCGTTTCACTGGACGGGTTTCCAGCTTTCCAGATTCCGTAGTCGTCAGCAAATTGGGATAGGTCCAAGTGGGTTGGGTTGACTGATCGATCTAGGTCGTTTATCATGTTGAACAGAGTGGGGCTTCATACTCTGCCTTGAGGGGTACCATTATATAGCTCATGTATTTCCGAGTAATTGTTGCCCACTCAAGTTTGTATTTTTCGACCTGAAAGGAAATTCGATATCACTCTATGTATGCGGCCTATATCGGTTTAACTTTGCAATTAGTCCCTTTTTCCATATCAGATCATATGCTTTTTTCAATATAGAGGAAGACAGCGATAAGGTTATAGTCACATTTCCTTTTGCATTGATTCCAAACGGACTAGTTGCTCGAACGTGGATCGCTTGTTGCAGAATCTGCTTTGATTCTGAGATATCAATTACTTGCTCTCTAGGTGGTGCTTTAATCTAATATTTATCATTGTTTCCATGATTTTACAAATATTATTAGTGAGTGAAATTGGCCTGTACGAATTGATATCCGCTGAATCTTTTCCAGTGTTTTTTTTTTTTTTTTACTGACTGCTTTTTACGACTCGTGGATTGTGAAATCTAAGTTTAAGGGGTTTGTGTAAGGGGTTTGGGTCAGTGACCAATCTTGGTTTTACTGTGTGGTTAGAATTACTAACTCAAAGTGTGGTTAATTTTCCGCTTTCTCCCCGTCAGTAGTGAGCCCGGAGAGTTTTGGAGCCGAGAAATTGGTTTTGTCCCTAATTTTGTTTTATCTTAGCCCATACTTTTTTCGAATTTGTCTTATGATTTAGTGATGAGCAGTACTCTTTCCATGAGTTTTATTTTGCTGTAAAGATGGTGGGTTTTTCTAGTAGATCCTTTTGCTTGTAGGCAAGAAAATCTTGTGAATTTTGAGTATGCCTAAATGTATTTAGGGCCTTTTTCCCTTTATGGCTTGTCTACGCTCTTCGTTCCAACCGAGGACGGTTTGTTTGTTTTCACGCCGTCCCGTTTTGGGGATGCACCGCTCTGCTTCCGACGTCAGTGCCTTAACGATATTTTCGTTATAGGTATCAACACTGGTGTGATAGCCAGACTCGTGAAAGCACCGCTTCATTTGCCAAAAACATAACCAAGATCGAGGATCGAGAGAGAAATGTGAAAAAGCATGTCAATACAGTTTGTTTTCAATCAATAAAAACAAGACAACACAGTATTTATTTCTTCAAAATCAACATGTTTAATAATAAGAAGATGCTTCTCTAACACAAACTGGAATACAAACTAACAAGCATTTTTAAACATGAACGTATTTATAGGGCTGACAATGTTGTGGAGTCTAACTTGACTTCCAATGATCTAAGGCACTGTTATTTTGCCATCGATGCTCACTACGTTTCTGAGCACAAAAGAAAGAGATAGCCATAATGTTCACAAAACCATCTTTCTATTTTATCATCGTTTCTCGAGTATTCACGATCAAAACAAGTCACTAAATGTTCTCAGGGAAATCCAAGGCTGCGTTGATGAAGAAAATACACACAATATTGTCCACACACCTTGGGATCTGATCCTTGTAATCTCACATTATTGAATCTAGTAGATACAGCATTTCTTCCTATAAAGTCAATGATGTCGTCTTCCAAAGGAGATAATCCAAAAGAATCAATATTATTCCACACTGTGATTGTTGGGAAAGTAGACGGATACCCAATGGGTGCCTTGTCGATGGTTGTCGTTTGTGCTGATGACATAGGTAATCTTTAGGTTTTCTATGGAAAAGCTTATCTTTAACACAAACCACAGGATTCCAAGAAATATATGAGTCAGAAGATAATGAAGTTGCCAGGTATCCAATCTTTTCTTTGTTTTCTTCAAAGGTAATGATAAGTCATGAGTTCACGCCTGACGTTTTCCTTGAATAGTTCTGTCAAGTAAGTCGATGAACAACGGGTAGTTTCCGTACTCTGTTGCAAGAGAACTTCGATACGTTTCGTCTCCAGAGAAGTCTGTGAGGGAAGGAATGGTCGCTCAAGTCTTTATACCACTTCCTCAAAATCGTCTCATCTGAGATTAGAGTCCATACCTGTTTCAGATACTCTTCCAACTTTTCTTATGAACTCATCATCGAGCATGTGTCGTGATATTTCTGACTAGGATGATCGATGTGTCATCCAAAAAATATGTTTTCTAGCCAGGCCTGTAAATTCTCTCAGCCAAGTCAGTAGCAACACAGGAGACTAAATGTTGTTTTTGCTCTGGCCATCTTGACATCATGACTTTATTTTTGTCTTCTAGTTCTGGATCAAAAACATCCTCATCGCCTATCTCCATAGGTTCCTCTTGTTTCATCCTTTTTTCTTCTAATAGTCTAAGATCACTTCTCTAAAACGATTGATTTCCAAAGTATTATCAAATTCTGCATACAAGATCACGTTCACAGTGTTTTCCAGAGCTACTGCAAACTGAAGTTCCACACGAAGTTGGACTGATTTTATAGGATGGAAATGCTTTTCGTCGCTGCCTTGGTCTAGACTAAAATTAAAGCCCCACAAAGCATATCCTCCTGCGAAATCCTCGTACGAAATATCGTGGCTGATGTTGGTACCTAACAGTCCTAAAGCTTTAAACTGTGTCAAGTAAGATCTCAAGTAATTTTTCTTGGCAAAGTTGGGTTCAAAAGGTCTGGTACGCAACGTCTGGCCATATCGAGTGACTTCTATCTTGGTCAAGGTTGAAGCGTTGGAACACGAAAGGATTTCGATCGATGGTTCCTTGCAGGGTCGCATTGCTAACGATACCAATGAGCAAACGTTTGGGTAGCTGTCCTTAGAAAACATGATCTTCGATCTTGGATCGGAGTCCAGAGGCAATGGTGTAGGTTTCACTTCCACCTGTCTTAGTGGATACTTGGCTGTCGTTCTGCTTAAAGTTTGACTGATGTCGTTTCACACTTTAGGTAAGACTTCTACACGATGCACGTAAAGTCTGGCTTCTTCGATACTCGTTCTGTACTCGTTAGAATTTGCCATCAAATTGATTCAATCTCAGGCGTACATCCACTCCATTCAAGAGATACTTGTCTTGCAACCACATGTCCAAATGCAAATGATCCATCAGTTCTAAACTGAGTCCTTGTTTGATTTTCTTCTGTCGGTCGTTAAATCCAACATTGTGATCTGCATCACCATCTGTAATCAACGCTGTGTCGCTGAACTTGTCCAACGTGTCAGGTTTTCATACCACGGAAGCATCAAGATGTGTGTTCCTGGCTTTATTCCGTACGTCAGAAATTATCCAGGTACGCTCGGTAAGGGTAAGTATCCAGCCTGATGCTCACCAGTTCGTTATGGGGGCGCTCTACAGATAGTACGTGCTTCTGAGAGAGTGACAGGTGTAAGATGAAGTTGTTTGCATTTGCAACATGAACAATGGAGAGAATGTTGGCATATGCTACTTTCATGTACTGTGGCTGAAATTTCTTTACATATTGTACTTGTGGAAATTGGACATGATCTAAGCACACAGCAGACAGAAATGGCCTCTCCAAAGTACTCAACAAATCAGCCTGAATTAGTCAAAGGTACACTGTTTAGAGCAGTTATTAAAATAGACTAACCAATTTTGCCAGAGTACGCAATACCAGCCTCTGAAAGTACAATGAATGAATGACAAAATATATAAAAAGTAAAAAAGTTATCTGCTCTTTTTTTTAAATTTACCTTTGAAGTCAAGGAAGTGCAAATGACAAAGCGGAGCTAGCAGTTTTTGCGGAGGTGCACATCTTAAGTAAAACCAAGCTGTATACTCTATAAACCAAATTGTACCCATCAATCATGCACCAAAATAAAGGGATTTCAAAGTTCTTTTAACAATACCTAAGATATACAAGGTCTTTTTTAAATAGCTAGGACAACCAGTGAGGAAAACCTGGGTAATTCTTTTTCTTTAAAAATCTAACCCTATGCAAAGTACGAAACTGGAGAGTGCCACCGATTCAAACACAAATCAGCTTCGTTGAACCATGAATTCATTAAATTGTTGATTGAGCCACTCTGACATTGCCGCATGGATCGATGTTGTCCACTTTGAGAATTTTGACTTTGAGGTACAAATAACTGCTATTCAGATCGATGTAATCTTCGGTTTCTCCTTTGATTTCAAATTTGATAGGGGCTGTAGTAGTCAAAGATGACACAGAATGAAATTCTACCCGTTGGGATTCTTGCATAGTCATCATTTGTCGGTGACATGGTAAACAGATCGAGCTCTCACTTGGAACATTGGCAAGAATCTCGGTGCATCATTTTTCCATTTGTTTTTTAGTTAGTAATCAAAAACGTCCAATTCTCTGACCACCCATTTTCTTCTTCTTTTCTTGTTCTTATTCTGAACTATGTCTATGAGGTCAGAAGGGTTTTCGACGTCTCTTTCTGCCTTGTCCTTGCTGTGCCGCAGAGGAAGAAGTAATGCATTGGCTAGAATGTGAAGCAAATTTATAGGTGTGTTTTCCATTTGTTCTGCTTTCATGAAGGTTTTTTTGTGAAATTGTTTGTCGATGAGGACGTTTTAAATATATCCTTATCTTGCGTCAAAGCTGCATCTTTTAAAGCATGCAATCCTCGAGTGACCACTGGTTTTAAAATGGGTGCTACCGTACGAAAAGCTGATTTTAACATATCTCCTAAAGCATGTCCTCGTTGTCGAGCGACTCCTTGGTACACAGGATACATCTTTTTTTACACTTCGCTGGAGAATTGTTTTCGACAATTTAGTTTCACCGTTACTTTTCCTTTGAAGAATGGAATATGTTGTCCAAGATCTCCTTTTATACTAAATATTGACACTGTCAAAATATGATTTACTGACAGGAAGATAATGAGGATGTATAAATTCTCGGTGAAAGGGATACGTGTTTCCTTCTTCATCGTAGGCAACGATGTCAGAATCCACTTTGAAAGCGATGGCTGTCAGTAACGAAGCAGCGCTGTTTACCACCACGTTGTACTCGACCACATCTGAGTACACAAGCATCAAATTCAGACGTTCGTTTAATTCGACAGGGTAGCGAAAATGCTTGTAGAATCAATCGTTGTTGTGAATGTCCTTCACAGGGACGAGCGAGGTGTATCCACCCAGAATATCAAACAAACCTGAACAAAGAGTAATGGCCATCGTTCTGCCGTCAGCCAAATCTATTTTAAGACGATGAGAAATTATATGGTAGTCGATCTGTACACTTTTGTCCGGGGCTTTGCCAAACTGATCCCTGAACATCGCTGCAATCGTTTTGACGTGATGTTGAGCACTAAAATAATAGCCTACAGGAATTCTCATGGTATAGGTGGTCAATGAAGAATCGGTTAGTGATGATTTTTTGGATTCGTAAAAGCCAGGATCATTTTTGTCCAACTGTTCTTCAACTTCTTCATTCAGGATATCGACGACGAAAGTGTTTTGACCTTTGTTAATATTCAGGACTTGAGTAGGATGAATGATTTGTACCAAAGGTACTTTTCAATGAGCTTCGTGATCGAATTGTATCGATTAGGGTAATTTGGCTGTGAACAAACATAAGGCGTTGTTGGGAAACACATGCACAGAACTGTCACTCGGTAATGTAAAATACAATTGGTTATTCATAGTTTGATGGTTCTGGTTTCCGCGGAGTCACTCGATGTCCAAGGAGGATGATTTTCCAAATGTTCCAAAAGAGGGTTGCTGTGTTGTGACTGGAAGAGTTGTCGTGGGGACTGGCGTTGGTCGCAAGGCTACCGTTGTTGTTGGTCTTGTTATTGGTGTTGTTGTTGTTGTTACTGTTGGTAGTATATTTCAACGACAAACTGGGAAGAAGATAACCAATACAACTGCTGAGTAAAATTGTCCACAATTGTTTGTCTCCTTGTTGCAAACTCAAATTAGCAATCACTGCTCCAATGACACAATACACCACAAAGATTTGGCAGAAAAAGACAATTTGATTTTTAGGAACATGTTCTTCACACCACACCAACAGAAGTTGCTTTTGTAGTTCTTGAAGAGAGGAACTCTGAGAAGGAGAGGTAGCTTCTATGTTTAACGGCATGGTAGTCACTTCAACTTCCCTTTATAGTCGATGACTTGTGAAGCGGCAATCCAAGAATCAAAACTAGGTGGAGATCCTTTCCAACACACTTACACTTCTTCAACTCGAAGTTTGACCACTTTACGTGTGCTTCGATCGAAAATGCTTTCGATATCGTACACGTCGTCTTCATTTTTGGCCACTCGTTGTAACTCAGGCAAGTAAAAAGCTCATTTTAACACTTGTCCGTTATGTCTTCCAATTTATAGACAGGAAGATTACGTCCACGCATTTGTCTGGTGACACGAAACAATTCTGTTGTCCAGTTAGGTAAATAACCTTTGTCAAAAGTGCGTTTTGGTTTTTCCAATGCGAACCCAATCTCCTGTCTTTAACATCACTTCTTTCTTTTTGGTGGTGGGTGACGTTCCGATCAATTGATCACACACCATCACTTCGTTTTCAGCGGTGACTTCTTCAGGTGCATGTCCAATGCTACGAAGGTACGATTGGTTGTACGCTTTGACACGACGTGGTAACACATCAATGTATTTGAGAGTGTGTTGATGTGTAAAATATGTCGACATACGTTCCACGACACTGACATTGTTGATAGATTTTCAGTGGTGAAAATATGAGTGTGTCTTTTTCTCTGTTTATTTTAAAAAGCTTGGTTCAGAAATTTGGTGCCTTTGTCTGTTTACCATCGTAAAAGATGTCTACCACTTTGTTTGAAAACCAGTTTTAAAGCTCGCACTAAATGTGAGCGTGTCTTAGAGGTTAAAGGAACTACGCAAGCTGATTCTGTAAACACGTTAATGACACAAAACAAATATTTGTAAACACGACTGTACGCTGCCAAATAAGAGTCATTGGCTATATTTGCAATTGATGAAAGATGCCAGCTACTTTGGTATGACTTCTGGAAATTTTAGTCGAATAGGTTTGTGTAACGTGCACGTCGATCGTTCTTGTAACCATTGGCGCACATCTTGCAAACGTACACTTTTGAGTTTGGGTTTAGCAGCACGAGAGAATTTTTGAATTCCCCCATACCTCAGGATTGTAGTAAATGCTGGGTAAAAGTGTATCCATGACGGGGTTGACTGTTTTTTTATTGTTGCTGCTGCTGTTCTTTAGTAAGTTACCCACTGTTCTATACTGTTCTTAGGTTGATGTTCGTGTGGTATTTGTTTGGATTTCGATAAAGCTGGACGTGTCCGATGAGCAATAGGAGTAGGAGTTATCGTCGGTTGTTGGGTGGTGACTTTTGTCTTGATGTCTTTTATCACTTTTGTCTTCCCTTCTTTCTTTTTTGTCTTCTGCTGAAGAAGTTGTGGACGTCATCGTTATGACCCAAGCTTTCATTCTTCTCGTTTGGGAGTATGGGAAGGTGTAAACAACGAAGCTTTGATATTACTTGCATATTGGAGCAGACATAGTTTGAAACTCTTCTTCTTACATTCCTGTGGCTATGTCAATTTTTTTGTTTTTTTTATTTTTCTTATCTTTTCATGATAGTCTTGAAATCTCTCAGAGTGTGTTTAGCTGTTTCGTTTTAAGCATTGTGGTGGAACCGTTGAAGACGTTGCAATAATTGTCTGTACCGTTGCGATTTTTCTGTTTCTGACAAATTGGTTCGATCCATCAACGATTGTAAATCTTGTTGTAACTGTAACATCTCGCTGAGATTAGGATTCGGAAGTAAATGAGGTATCCGTTTTTTGTACCAAAGATGGATTTCCATCCAACATTTGTATGGAACTAAAATGAGTTTTCGTCCTTCCATAATATCCAAAGTTACAAGTGTGATGTCTTTCCAGATGAGGTTGTCCTTTTTGTTTTTATCTCATCTCATCACTCCTCCAAAAAGAGGTCCAGCAATCAATCCTAATAAAGGAGCAGACACTTTTAACATGGGTAGTATCAGCATGGGTAGAAATCCTTCTCGTTGAACGAGCATGTTTTCTTTTGACTGATGGGTATTTTCTTTTTCATCATTTGGCGGAGAATGTTCAGATGTTTTCCTAATCGTTGTTTATGTATCTTGGACAAAGGTACCGTTCCTTTCAAAACATTAAAACAACATTCACACACGGATTTCTTTGGGTGCTTTTTGAATTATTTGTTTTTGCATCGGAGGATTGGATTTGGTCAGTACTGACAACACATCCCAATGTTTAACTAAACGAGGAGAGAGTCTCTTTCTTTTCCCTTTTTTTGGTTGGCGGTTGTTTCTTGGAACGATGAAGAGGGTGGTGTGCCCCTCTTGGTGACAATTTTGCTTTCAGGAGCACAAACACTGAAGTGAAACTTATCTCACACTTCTTTTTATACTGGAATTCGTCTCCACTGATTGTCGGCACGTGGTATCAACTTGACGACGGGCAGTACTCGACGATAAGGTGTTTTCAACGGACAAAATCGTGTCAGTTCTTCTTTGGACAAATCCAGTAAACTTTGTAATACACCTGTTCTGTCTTGTACTTTTGTCGTAGGAGAGGCCACATTTTTGAAGCAGCAGCTGCAAAAGCAATAGACGATGCCGTTGTCGTCGTCGTCGCCGCCGGAGAAGTAGAAGTTTCTTTAGAAATGGGGTTTCATTTTTTCATCAGATTATTAAACATTGGTCTTAAATCAGGTTTGGAAGGCATCAAAAAGAAGTACAAGTGGCAGGAGACACTGTCACATAGCGGCTTGGTTTTCTGGCGTACATGCGCGTTCTAGCACTAGTACATCTCTTTATGGCAGATGTTTTTTTTTCTTGGAACTTTTCTTTTTCGTGAGAGAGTGTGAACTTGCTGCACCACATCTCTTCCTTCTGGTCTGCTGCCATCTTTCTGGGGATTTTACATTCGGCATTAGGCTCTCATTTTTAAAGGGTACAAATAATAACACCACCGAAATATCCACTTCCACCAGGTTTCAAAATGATTTAGTTATTTTTGTTTGTGATCTGCCAGTTGTGACAACGCTACTTTATGTTTTTATAAAAAGCGTTTTCTTTAATGGGGGTATGTGAATGATGGCTTGACGTAATTGACGTGCTGTCAAAGTAAACCATTTTAATACTTCTTAAAGACTCGCTTCTAACAAATGTGACTGGACGTGTGCTTTTATTCATGACTGAAGGCATACCGTGCACGAATCAGTGGAGAATGAGATTGAGAGGATGTCATGTTGAATACTGTTGAAAGAAAAGAAGTGAAGGATGTTTTAATAGGTTCTTTTCAAACAGACGCCAAAGGCCACGTGTGAATGACAGAACCTCCTTCTTGGCATCAATGGTGAAACAAATTGGTGCGAAATCTCAGATTATCGGGAGTGATAGGTTTAAAATCGATGAGTGAATACGCATGCGGTGTTTGAGTGACGCATAATTCAGCCAAGTTGTTCCTAACTGTTTGGCTAACACTTGCATTAGAGATTTGTCTCTTGGACTTTTAAACGATACCACATAATAGGGATTGAAATTGATGGTACAATGTGATTTACTTTGTTGAAATACATTTTGAGTAGTTGAAATATACTAGCATTACGATGATGTCCTATTCGTCTAAACCAAAGTTTAATTTCTTCGTAGTCTTCTCCTAACATGTAATTGAAGATGACAACATGTGTTTGACTAAAGTCAGACACGATCCCATCGTCTTTGCGAGGAATGCCTTCAACAAATGAAATGGATTCTCTCTGACTTTCTTGGAGTAATGTGTAAGTCGATTGCCAAAATTTATAACAAATGTTCGATACGTTGTGGTGGACGATCGAACAGCTGTTAATTTGTATTCGATCAATCGTTTGACAAATTCGGTTTTGCCTGAACCCCTCGGTCCAGCAATCAACATGTTCAAGGGATGGAGAAGATACAATGGCTCCCAACTTTGACGATCTAACCTTATCTCAATCACTTTAAGAACAGAAGAGGATGAGGATGCAGCCATAACCATGGTATTGAGAATTCTGAGATTACCATCAACGACAAAATACATTCTATACATTTAATACACGTATAATGTTTTTCAAAAAGTGTAATAACAAACACATATTTACATTTCAGTGTACAAAATTTAAAGCACGAAAACACTTAGAGCATAAATGATTCCGTACATCAATGAAGCACAAATAAAAATCACCGCAGCTGCATATACACAGGTAAGTGTGCAATATTCTCGATCGATCTCTGTCACATGGAAATTACATACGCGCTCTAGTGTTCTTCTTCTAGTCTCTGTGGAATTCACTGTCTCTAATCTCTATGGGAATATCATTTCTTCCTTATTTTCTATCTGTATAATACTACTGCTACTCTCGTGAACTTCAAATATTTCTTTCTCTGTTTTAGGTTATTCTACCACTCTTTACAAAATTGTTTCTGATTCCATTTTCACTTCTGATTTGTCTTTTTGCACTAACTCAAAGTCAACTTCTTTTCTTGGATCAGTGACACACAATGTCTTTGACATAATGAGCACCTTTTTTGATCCAAGCATCGAAGCCAACACTTTTCCTGTCACGTAATCTTTCCAGTCGTATATTTGTTGATGCAACGAACTAGCTATACGCACGTCTTGGTGAGTATGAAGCGTTGATAAAGTTCAACCAATGTCTTCTTCACAAGGATGCACACAACTTGTATTCATCACTATTCTCAGCACTTTTAACACAATGTGTCTTCGTGCACACATACAGTTTTGGTGGCCATGTCTTTGCTGCATGTATTGTTCATAAATATTCCACAAACGAATTGGCTGGTAAGTGCAATCTGAGAAAAGTAGTCAATAACACACTCACACACACACCACGGCGTCCAAAATTCAATGGAATCGTAAGTGTAAACAGTTCTTGTAAAAGAGTTTGATAATCCTCTAAATCCTGAAAAATGTCATTGACTTCCTTTGACAGGAATTTGTTGCAACACTGAGAACAAAAGTTGTGGCACGGTAAGCTTTTATATTAGTCCTTCACAAGAATATCTTTCTTTTTGAGGAAATAGTCATACGTTTGACAATTGGTAGTAAATTATACGGAACCGGACCAGTCACTAACTCACACACTACACGTCGTGAATAAGTTTCTTCTTGAGGTGGCACTTCTTTTTAGCGTTTTTTTTTTTTTTAATCTTCTAAGTCTTTGTCCTTTGCAATGCTGTGTACCACTGCCACACTGTAGGTAGAAGTTGTAGCATCGAAATTCGTTTTAGTTATGGGTAGCTGATCAATGTCTGACCATTTGAACACTTTCAAAACAATCAATCCTCTTATAGCATTCAGGTACCAGTGGTTAAAACGTCCATGTCGTAAAGGATGCAATTGTTCTTTGTGTTTCACTTGAATCTGTACAAACTCTTTGTAAATGTGTTTTCTTAACTCAGAATGCAAACTACGAATTCTCTCTTCTATAGTATCCATGTCCATAATACTCATCCCCCACCAAAGGTAGGTAGTGACAGCACGGAGACCACCTGGCATATTCCAAGAAAGCTAAGTCTTTAAACTCCCATTTGTGGATCCTCACACCACAACTGAAACACTGTACTTGGTCTTCTCGTCCCGAGTAGACAAATCCGGTTCTGGCTAAAGTTTTGGTACTGGATGTTCCATCCAGATCTTCGGGCCATTTTAAAAGTCACAAAAGCTAGGCAAAGTAACAAGAAAAGTGTATTCTTCTTTGATTTGTACATCTCGATGAGTTAATAGTAACCCAAGTGGTTTGCTACTGCATGGATGATATCCATAGATAGGTACACGCACGGCATTACTTTTTCCAGTAAAGCAGAAAGGTTGTGCTGCTCGTAGAGCGGCAAGATACACGAACGGCATCGCTTTCGATATTGGTAGGGGAGCGGAGAGGTAGTGCTGCATCGCTGATGTCGCAGAGTACAGCATCATTCTCGTTACAAGGCACAGCATCGCACTCGAGTTCATTATTCAACTTGAAGTATTATCATTATCGGTGAAAGTATGTGACCTCAAAGTTAAACTTGGAGTCCATGGTGGGTCCCTCACTCTGTTGCTGTGTTGAATTATTGATCATCTTTCTAGGTCGGCGTTTGTATTCGCAATGAATTATTTGTCTTGGAACTTTTCTCTTTTTTATACAGGAGCTCAGCTGTCCGTACGGTAAAGTGTTTTGGTTTGGTAGTCGCACTCGTTACTGGTACACAATCTGATAGATGTTTTCTAATGGTCGACTGACAATGTGATGGTTTTGTAAACACACAATTTTGTGTGGATCCAATCTTCTCACGCGAAAGTCTTGATCTTGCCCAGACTATAAAGCTTCTTTCACGACATCGAAATTGACTACTTGACTCGATCGATAGTTGAGTGTCAATCCTTTGATTTTGCATTTGGTATGCACTTGTCTATGTCAGTCTCTGTATTGGTATCCGTAACTTTTGGGGCCACCGGTAGCAAAACTTACAATCGTGTCGTATAGGTGTCTGTCAGTCCATGCTCCTAAATGGTCTCATTCGATGTCTGTGTAATGGCTATGATGGCGATCGATGTGCATGCAATTGTCGGTGTCAAAGTAGAGTACTCGATCGCCTAAGAATTCCAAGGCATCATATAATTTTAAACGGGCATTGGCTGTCACGTACGCTGCAGTGATGACATTTCCAAACTCATCAGTGGGTGCAAATTCTGTCGCTTCTCCGTAATTTAACAAGATCACATCTTAACGGAGGATTCCCGCGTGTTTCATAACTTTTTCTTTGTTGTCCACTAGTTAAAAGCAGCGACCTGGATCTGCCAAGTATTCCGTCTTGGGTAATATCGGACGTTGCGCCAGTTTTCCCCACAAAATAGTTAACATGACGCTGGCAAACGATCGTCTTCCTTCGTTCTTTTCCACGTGTTCCAAAGTAACGCCTTCTTGAGTTCGTTACCGTTCTTTGAATTTGTCTTTTTCTTCTGGAGTATGACACCAAGAAAGATAACCGCTAGCTTCATGTTTCAATTTGAGGAATTCATTGACGTCGCCGGTAAAAAAATCCTTTATTGGAGTCGTCGTCCTTGCGGTATTGTTTTGTAATAGAAACTTGCCATTTTTGTATACTTTTAACAAGCGGTATCAACGATACAGAACATGAAACAATATGACACTTACCCACAGCCCTGTCAATTAGCGTTCTTCGTTCATGTGGCAACAAGGTTGGTCTTGATTACATGTTTCAGCACATTTACGGCATAAAAGAAACAGCAGTTTTCCTTGGCAATGATGTGGTAAAACAAGATGGTACAAGTTAGTTGGTCTAACACTTTGATCAACCTTTCGTAGTAACGAATGTGTTCTACGTCAATGTGTTATGTCAACAGTTCCGGGTGCCCGATAGGGAATCGCTGATATTTGCACACCCAAGGACACAATGCACTCATATCGATGTATTTGATTTGCTCTCCTGGAGATTCGTCCACGTCATACAGCCAACGTGTCGAATTGTTCCATCCTCCAAACAAACTGTTGCGTGGATTCAAAGGTTCGATGTTTTCCACGTCGTAACTTTCGACAATGCGTCGAAATTCTAGATCGGTTTTGAAACGTCGATTGTAATCGTGCTCGAACATTTCTATCATTTGGTATCCCTGACTTTCTAACCTCATGGGTCTTTGGTATGTTTGCACATACAACTCTTCCATGGTGAACTCTGAGAAAAGACTTTTCAGGTTTCTTTGAGGAAAACACTAGGACATCAGTGAAATAAACACCCATCAAATTCGTACACCATCTGGGGGTTTTCTAAATCCCAGCCATCCACAAAAAGACTACCAATTTTGTTTTCTCCACCGTTTTTAGCATGCTGTATCCATTTGTCTTCACTTTCACACAAGTAATGGAGCCATCGCAAAGCTTTGGACGAGTATCGACGGCTGACATAGAGATAGGATTAAGGGGTATGATAGCTAGTTTGTTCTCGGGCATGAACTTTTTTCTATAGACTAATCCATACGCTTTGGCGATGGTAGAAGCATTGTTAAAGTGATCGATACCTCCGTTTTTGTTCTTGTTTTGGTCTTCCTTTAAGTCTTCCTCAAGTTCATTTTGGATGTAGCATTGATGCTCAAAGTCCACGAGTTGGTCACAAAAACGGCATCTTTTCTTTCCTGGACAAGCGTGTGCCTTTGAATTATTGGTTCGAATAAGATCTCCACAAGTGGAGAACAATCTCAATAACTCGCCAGCAATTTTTTGTTGGTTAACTTGTTTCATGCAATGTTGTTCGTAACAAGATGGACTGCCAAAGTTTCGCTTCCAAGAAGGGCATTGAATTCATTCTTTTCCTTGATGAATGCATGTTTTGGACGCTAAGTAACCCACGGCATCTCTCTCCACAATGAATGTGTTGGTCCCGACTGGCAAATCCTTGGTCACATTTCTCGCAATAGTACTTGTATCCAAAAATCCTGTGATGGTAGTAATGGCATCAAAATGCTCTTGATGATGATAAACTATAATGTATTTTCCGTCTTTGAAATATGGTCCTCGAAACACGAGAGCTCCACGAAGCACTTAAGCGTATACTTTCAAAGAATAACGAGAAGCCAAGATGTCTTGAAGTTTCAGCATTTTAGGAATGCCACACACGCTCTCTTTGGAAATGCCTGTTTGCTGCAAAAGGCGTTCTGCTCTGAGTTGTCAATTTGGACGATACTGCTTTTTGTACTGCTAATTTAGTCCACCAATAACACTTTTCTGCGTCCGCTACCTCTAGGACGCAAAACGTAGGTCATGTGAAGAGCGGCCTTTCTATTGGTCATCTTAAACTCGTCATTGGATTGTTGGACGTGTTGAAATTTGTCGATGATTTTGGAAGGTGTTAATTCTGCCGGTGTACTACACTCGATCCAAACAGGAGACTTCCAACTGTCGTGATTGATGGAGAGTCTCAAACGATTGTCGTTTCAATGTCACTAACAATGAATCCCACAAGTCTATAATGAAACCTGCCGCTTTATCTGGTGGCACTTTAGATTTGAACTCTTTAATTTCACCGTGTATGTGTAAGCGGTGATTCAAAATGTTCCTGTTCACTTTTTGCGTCTCTCGAATGTGAAAATATTCTTCAGGAGGTACTAAATGACTTCCTTTCTTGGTGGACCTTGACCCCTTTTGTCTTGTGTTAGTGGTAGAGTATATTGGTTGATGCTCACTCATTTCATCTTCGAAATCACTGGCATGCACTTGTGCCAATACTGCACTTTGCGTATGAGGCGACACCGAAAGTCGTCGTCGTATCTTGGTTTCTTCTGGTTTTTCGATGGGATAGTGTGATTGTTTCCAAAATTTGACTTGACTTAGTTTTACACACTCTTTCCCTGTATATAGAGAAAGCTTCTCACCCTAAGATTATATATTTATACAGCTTTCAGATTGTGAAGAAGATGGAAGAGTCAAAACAGATCACTCTCCTTAACAGAGATTTACAGGCAGTCATTCAAAACTATACTTCCAACAAGACTACGGACAACTCCACTAGCTTTATCTGTCAAGAGAAAGGAAATTGGGCTCCAGAATGTCCACAACGTCAAAGAAAATGAAGCACAAGAGAACAGAGATACAAAAGTAAAGATACCTGTTGTCAATGTCAAGAATAATTACATTGGTCTTCAGAGTGAATAAGGCACCGAGACGGCAGGAAATCAGTCAAAGCTAAATTGAAGTCATCCACTTCTGAAAGAAGAATACTAGCTTCAGACGCTGTAGTTGTCGTAGTCATGGTACCATCGCTCCGATTATACAATGTATCCGTAGCAGGCGCACCCTAATACGTTGCCTTCATTGTTTCAGCAATAGATATTGTACCTGAAATGTTCCACAATGGTAAATCATAAGAACCCTTGTGCGCCTGTATATTGAAATTGACGTCCCGCTTCCGCTCTCTTCCGATTGTAAAAGATACACCACGTTCTGACTGAATTTTGTAACGCGCGTTTTGATTGGTGGAACATTTCAATCCGTTTCGATCCGGTCCTATGCTATATATACCAGTGCATTCTCCTATGGTGTCACCTGTTTTCAAGACAACTCAAGCATGATGTGGGTAAAACTAGAGCCATCGACCATCATTTCCAACATGCTGTTCAATTCAACCGAGTGTATTTGAAGGTATCATAGACCATCGCCAAGATTAAGGACACAGCTAACTGTAAGAGAAGAGGGTACGTGGAAAGGCAGAAGTGTCTGAAGAGAGTATTGGTTTATGGACCGGCAGTGTGAAGAAGTTTGAAGAGAAGAACAGTGAAGAGGTGTGGTATGTGTTAGCCCTCTTCTTTAATTAAGAACCCAAACGGCCATTTCAGGGCCACCCAGATCACAAGAAGAAGAGATATACTAATCACATTTGCCAACTGTTTTGTCTTTATGTACGTCTATGTTGTTTACAATTAAAACTTAAAATCCATTTACCCTGTCTCTCTTCTGTGTGATAGTATATTTGTAAGGGTATAGTAGTGTGTCTATAAACACTTCATACCCTTGTGTGTGATAGTATGTTTGTTTTTATGTAAGTGAGTGTGTGTATAAACAGTCCCACCTTTTTTGTTAGATTATAGGGGGGGGGGTTGGATAGTAGGGGTGTGCCTTTGGATAGTAATAAAAAAGCGGTTGCTAGATATTATATGTGGTGTGTGTCTGGATTATAATCAAAAAGCAGTTGCTGGATAGTATATATTATGTGGTGTGTCTTTGAATAGAACTAAAAAGGAGAGTGCTGAATGGGTGTGTGTATGTTTTGGATAGTAATCAAAAAGCAGTTGATGGATAGTATATGTGGTGTGTTGGATTGTAGATTTTTAAAAAATTAACATTGCAATTTTCCTTGTCCCTATAAATTGTCAACGCTTTTTCCCTTAACAAGTTTACATTATATTTACCCGTGATCCCTTTTGTCCCTATAAACAGTGTTGTCCCCATCATACCATTCCATGTTAAAAATATGGACAATTTTTACATATGATTTCCCCTTGTCCCCCAAGTGCTTCTCCGTGTATCCTACGAGCTAAGGTTAGTGTCCCATTGTCCCCGAAGTGGCACATACAACTACTAACAATACGCACGACATAGATCAACATAAGCGAAGAGGTAATTTCAGGAAAGTATTTTACTTTCTATTCATGAAAATAACTTTTATTTCAAGTATCTCAACCTTTCAATTATTTTATTCTGATCGACGATAACAGTTTTGGTGTTACTTTTCTACAGGCTAATGTATCATCAAAAATCAAACACATTTAGGAAGACAAACTGACTAATTAATGCACCAACAGAGAGAGACACAAGGACAAACAAGAAACAGATCGATAGAGAGATAGATGTTCTATTCATCTCACAATAGCTTAGGAAACACTCCTACATTGCTAAATCAGTTTGAACCGACGGTAAAATATGCACTATAGTGTGTCTTTTCAACAAAAACAAAAAACGTCCCTCGCTGTTCACTCAGTTCAATAATGATCCCGGATATGAGAAAGATGGTGAACGCTTTAGGTCCCATGAAGATATGGATCAAGGTGGGGGACATGTAAAGATAATTTGTTCGATCTTAAAAATATATATCTATCTAAATTTACCTAAGGTGTATCCGTGGGTGGGCCGACCACGTATATTCAGCCTCCTATTCTCGGAGTTTAGATACCTGCATCTACTACATTTATTCGTATCAATATCGTATAATATGTGTTTGACTTTTCCCCTCGACAGTCAATGCTGGGGAGGGGGTGGTGGCACTCGCTACAATGTAGTATCGCCTGTTTGTCTCTATAACCTGGATATACTGGAAAACCATATTGATTTATTGTTTTTATGCAAAGACATATACGGTGATTTTAAATCGATACGGATAAAGTTTAGTGCATGCAGTCATCTCAAATCAGAGAATAGCGGGCTGGGTAAACAAGATCGGTACACCCTTTTATCGACCTTTTAGTTTAATTAGAGGGATTGTTTTAAAAATATCTTGCGATCAGCATTTTCGCGGCTTCCGAGCAAAGGCTTATGTCATTGCATACGTGAATCTGTATGTTCTGACAGCGTGGTGATCTCTAAATATGCATGCTGTGATTTTAAAACAATATTCATTCCATGAAGGCCGGTCGAATGGTTAGGGGTAAATGAACTATGCTTTCAAGTCTTCATTATCGTATCTCATTGCATTGAGGTTTGTTAGTAATGATAATGGTTGCATTAAAATGAGAAGAGTGAAGCAGAGGAGATGTGAGTTGAAAAAGAACGACAGGAATCGAGAAAAAAGACAAAAACAATATATTGGTTTTAGGTATAGTCTTTGATGATTTCTTTGTTCATAAGCAATGACTATAGGTTTCAATAGATTTATTGTAATAATTTGCAATATGTACATTAAACACTGAAATGAACTACAATGTATAACTACTCATCCAATGCTATTTCTTTAAAAGGTACAATTAAATAATGTAATTTATACATATAGAGAGTGTTCAAAAGGCTTACGTCATTGAAGAATTAAGTGATCAGCAAACCATATAATGATATTACAAAGTGGTTGATACAATATTTGTCAACACCAAACAATGTAGTTAGAGAAGAAAATAAAAACGAGTTTTACAAAAGAAAAAGCACTGAAGGATGAAAGAAGTCGCAGTTCATAGCAATTAACAATGCAAATAAATACACACACACAGAATATATATCAAAGTTGTTTACGTACAACTTTTCGTTCTCGGTACGCGAGTAATCGACACCTTCGCTTTATATATCTAATATTATATTTCGATGGTTTTAAGCTTCACTTGTCAGTCTCTGTGTCTGGGAGTTTCTAATGCCTAATAGGCAATCAGATCGCGATAAGGAGCACCCATTCTCGACGACAGCTAAATTCCGACTGAAGCAAAGTATAACGCTCTCGTTTGTATGCTCATGCCTTGGACATTAAGCGCGGTGAAAAAAAGTGAGGGCGCATAGCATTAGGTAACAACATGTCTTTCGAGACACTGCATTCCTAACTCTGCCCAACATTGGGACATTTTTTCCGCATGCATAGTAAAGGAGACTGGTACCAACTGAGTGTGGAATTTCTGGCTTGTAGGATACAACTAGATCTGAAAACATCATGACCAAAACTAGATCTGCAAAATCTCTTTAGAGGTCAGATGCTTTTTTAAGTGTGTCCTTGACTTATGAAATCTGAAGCTAATGTCACCCACAATTAGTGTTGTACAGTCGGGATGGGTTTGTACCAAACAATTTGTCGACTTCTTAGCTTGTCACATCAACATGCCTGCAAAGAGTAGCAGCAACTCAATGGAATGTTAGAAAAACCTGCATAGTCATGAGTTGTTGAAAACTCGCTGCTTTCTCTTCTAATTTTTTTCAGTATTTCAAGTCCATTTAATGGCCTATGTGTGTTCCCTCGTCTGTACACATCGAGAAACGTTTTATTCAATGTCACATATAATAAATGAATATTTTGTTTCTTTTCTGTTGTGTGTTCAGTGGCAGTGCTATGTATGCCGCACTCCCAGTGATGTTCAGTGCTGCTTCATCTCTTCCAACATTGGTGTTCGTTGCCTTTTGTATTGGCAATAACATATGTGCCTTTGGTAGGAATTGTGTGCTTGACCATGGGTTTCTTCCATTGCAGTTACACATTAGCAGCTATTATGGTCGTCCAGACATAGTCAAATATGTTTAGAGAAACAGTATTGTTGAAATTTCCAGACTATTGTCAGTTTTAAGCTCTGATAATGTTGGGCCATTAACATACAGCAACATACAGATACGTAGTCCATTTGATTCCTATGAAAATCCATTTCTTCACATTTTATCAAAATCCACACTTGCTGAAACCAACCTTCAAAAGTACCATAGCTATTGATGTTGGGATACGTAACTGAACCCGAAAGTTGGGAAGTTGGGGGGGGGGGGGGCATTGTATTCCAAATGTTTTATTCCTTGCGATAATTAATTAAATTAGAATATAACCCTGTGTCTGTGTACGTTAAATCAACTTTTTGTTAGTATGTTTCTTCTCAGTCCGAACAAAATCGAAAATTAAGGATTGTTGATGGCAATTAAAAATATGCAAAGCTACCAAATTCTAATTAATTATATAAGTCTTATTATGATCAACTTATCTGCAGAATGCTAGGTTCATATTTATTCCTTTGCAAACTGAGGATTATTTTAAATGTAAATGAATAAATAATCTAGTTTCACAAAATGTGCTTTAAATAATGTTTTAAAATCAACAAAATTCTGAAGATAAATGATGCTATATTTTGTCTTCTTTTGATAGAAAGAGATGTATTTCTTGGGTAGCATCCTCTTAAAGATTTATTAATGAAACTGAATATTTTTGGTTTTGTTCCTTTTTTATTATTTAAACAGGATCGACTATATACAAATTAGAGCAATTCATGGATGAGATGCAATTTGTTCATAAAGTTTCACACCGAATGTAATTTCCATAAAAACACAACAATGATAAATACAGCAACAAAAATAAATATAATAGATTTAAAACCATAAAGTTGCCATATAGTTTCCAATTTATGCAATCACTCCTCACCTCCACCTCACCGATTCTTAAACAAATGAAACGATTGGAATATACAAGACTTAGCATCAGATTCAGCAATTTGTATCCAAGGAGAGGAAATCTTATATTCAATGTTAACACCAGAATTTAATTTCTTCGCACCATTGTTTTACTTTATGTGAGAATAACCGCTTTCGGAACCTAACCTGAGATTCTCTGCAGCTAAGCGCTGGGCAATTGTGCGTTCTTTTTTCTTAATTTTTTGTTTTTATTTTTGTATTCATAGTCACAGAGATAGATTTAACAAAGTTGAAACGTAATATATGTAACACCTTTCGAGCTCTTACCAAAAATGACTGATACATAAGACACACTAAAAGCAGATTCCATCATCGCTGACCGATCACGTGACAATATCAGTGAAAAGATCATTCATTTCGAAGGTACAAATATTAAAACAATAGAAGGGAAATCTGTGACATTTTCAGCAAGTTATATGCAAATGTGCCATTAGACATGGATATTGACTACCAATTCGATACGCATGCAAACAAATATTTGTAGGAAATCTTCGCTTGTGTTATGTATGATGTTTATATATTTATCTTTTGTCCATAATTGTAAGTTGTATGGTTATTTGAAACACATACTTAATTTTTGTTCATGCTTGTAAGTTGTGAAATGTCTCAGTATTTCATAGGTATATCACAATTAGACTTTTGTGACATATGTCAGGTAGGTCAGTATTTTTCCATTAGAATTACACATATTCTGTAGGCATTGTATTTATATGCAGATTTTGTTAAACAAATTCATTCCTGTTCTAGAATTCCGGTTCTAAAGATCAGTCTGTAAGAAGTCTATTTTAAAAATTACAGTTGTGTTGTTCAAATCAGATATCATTTGAGAGAAATTTTTATTTACAATATTCATTTGAAATACTAAAGTGATCATTAACTTTTGGATTAATACATGATTTTGGGATTATGTGAACTCGTTCAAATACATTCTGGATTACATATTTGTGGTGTATCAGGACATTCAAGGATATTGGAATTCATTCAGAACATTCTAATATTTTGGACTCGTGATTAGGACATTTCGGATTACTTGTAATTTAACTCACAAGTTGTAAGTGTTTTTTGAATTTTCACTTTAATTGTCTGGAAAAAAAATTACTTGTTGATTTTACTTGATTTTATAGGTTTCACTTTATTTCTATTACATATTTTAAGACCTAGAGTCGTAACACTTGTCTTTAAACTTATTGTCAAAAGTTGACTAAGTCAACAAACTGATAATTGAAAATTCTGCACAAGATAGTTTCCCAATATTTAGATGAGGTGTATGTTTTAAACATAGTAAATAGTATTTCGGATATTCAAATATTAAAATGTCCCCAGAATTAAGTCTTCAACATGTGACAACAAATGTTCAAGATATGAAGTTGAGATTCTGCGGAAATAGGTATCAAAGTATTTTAGAGAGGGCTCAAATCTCAATTCATTTAGATCTGTGATTGTATCCTGGAATGGTAAAGACTGTACATGTAATCCCTCCCACCAACTCCTCGTCCATTATGTCCACAACTGATGTCTGTATGACCGTTTGTTATCATATTTTTGTCTTTTGTACCGTCAAGCGAAAGGTATTTAAAAGGTTCTGAATATTGGTGCGCCGTACAACAAAGTGTTTCATTAGTGAACAGTACGTTAATGTGTCCCCCATGAAGTAGTCCCCATGCACCTCTACATACTTTGTCAGTCTGATTGTCCAATTATTAAATGGCATTTTGTATTCATTATGATTTTCATTCATTGAAAAAATACACTTCCAACCGCATGGTGGCTTTCAAACTGTCTATCCCTCAGCAAATCTTTGATAACTGCATTCGGCCAAAATGACTTGGAGCTAATTCAGGGCTGTATGGGGGATGTGACAGAGTTGGTATGCTGTGCTCCGTCAGGAATTCTGTCACAACAACGGATTTATGCGCTGGTGCGTTGTCATGGAGTAGATGTATACGTCGAGTGCCGGTGCGCGGACGGGTGGTTCAGTAGTATTCCACGACTTTTGACAACACTTTAGAAACATAGAAATGTCCAGTGAAAATAGTCCATCAAAAACTAATTCTTTTGACAGTCCGACTACGTCGAGCTATTTGTAGTCTATGCTTGGTTTCTCCGATCCAAACTTTATTATTTTCTCTTCAGTCGGATTCAGAAAATTAAATCCACGTTTAATCACCTGTGACAATATCGTTCAAACTTCCCTGATCACTCTTTTCGTATTTGTCGAGTAGGTGTTTGGCGAGTTCAACCCGAGTCTGTTTTTGATCAGCTGTCAACAAATGCGGGATCCATCTTGCACAAACCTATCTGATCATCATATTATTCTTCAGTATATTAGAAACAGCTGACGAATTTATGCTAATGATAATAGAAATATTTTGCACTGTGTATCGAGCATTTACATCGATTGCCCCTTCACATCACCCACTTCCAGAACGTGGGCCATTCTCCGTGGAATCGTCATCACCTTTCAAGCGATGCAACCACCTCAAAATTGTAGGATATGTCAGAGAATCTCATCTGTAAACTTTATCCAAGCCGGCCTTGATATCAATGGGAGACTACCTTAATATCGCTCGGATTTTATATTAGGTTATCTGCATAGTAGCAGAATCATTCTTCTCCGACATTTTTACTTCACAGTCATTTACATATGTTAAGTAACACGCATATTACTGCAAGTGTCCTGTGTGCTGCAGATGATTTTAAACACTATTTATAGTTGGCATGATTAAAATAATTGTCAAACATAGCGTAATACATAATTATAATAAGAGGTAATCGCATAGCAGACGACTTAAAATGCAAGAAAGCAAAGCACCTAAAATGAGTGAATTTACTGTTTAGGCAGACTCGGACCCTAAGCATGCTTAGATGTAAATGAAGCCTTCTAAAACGGACAAAAAGGATATAAACGATTATATGTCTTTTAAATTCGAAGGAAACGCAGGCCAGAATTAGAAACTGTTTTCTAACCATTGACACAACGTATGACCGGTTCAGGTTAGTACTTGTTCAGTCACAAAGACATATTTTTGGTTGATCTAACCAATTATGTTGTTTTATTCTGTGTTAAGTTGTGAAATGATTAATTCTTCAGTCACAAAGACATATTTTTGGTTGATCTAACCAATTATGTTGTTTTATTCTGTCTTAAGTTGTGAAATGATTAATTCTTCAGTCAGTGTTTAGATGAGAGCGTTAAAGCTGTCATTCCTATTCAAGAAACTGCCTTCAAATCAGTATTATTTATGCAAATCAGTATTATTTATGCAAATCAGTATTATTTATGCAAATCAGTATTATTTATGCAAATCAGTATTATTTATGCAAATCAGTATTATTTATGCAAATCAGTATTATTTATGCTGCATTGATTATGTCTGTTCCGTTTAATGTCACTTTGTATGTATTATGCAAATTTAGATAATTTTGATGCACAACTTTCAAGATGTGTTTCATTCACAACGATTTATAATACATATATTATTTTATTCCGGTTTTATTGGGTTTTTCTTCCATAGAAATAGTTATAGGTTCAAATGGAGCATAGATGTTCAAAACTGACAGGCAATTTTATTTTGTAGTGGTTGCCATTTTATGCATCTCATCGTGCATAAAGTACTCTGCAGTCATGTCTCGCATAACAAAGTAAACGTACAGCTAATTATGTTAACATTTCTCGCTTGATATGATATTTTACATCCTTAATTTGAAATGAGCTGTATACAGGCCATAATCAACAGCTGCAAGAGACTAATTGTATACACCACATTGTCTAAGAGTGCGCCCCGATTCCACAAATAGGGTGAATCCATTAATTGCATTGATTATTATTATAATACGTTCATTTTTTATAATTCCTGGAAACGTTGGTCACATCGTCACATAATACTCTAGTCACAAATGATATGTTGTGTTCATTAATTTACCGAAGGACAAATATCTACCAATTGAGTATTAATTACAAATTTGATATATCCCTCAAATGAGTTGTGTTCCTTCCATTATCCTTTCTTTCATCTTTCTATTCCTCTTTCTAAATTTTCATACATCGCTACTGTATGATTCACATATGGGGAAAATGACAAATGGGGAAAATGTTTTATGTAGTGTGTTCCTTATACTCTTTGATTTTAGTAAAGTTGAATTTTATTTAATTGTCCAAAATATTAACAAATGTATGGCTTCGATAATGCTTTTGGGTTTAATGTATACAGTGGGAAAAGAAAGATGAACCGAACGCATTTGTGCTCATTTAAGCCTCAGCTGCTACATTTCAAACTAATGATGTTTATGTTGGAAAGTCGTTTACAATTTCAATTTATTAACAACTGAGTCTACAAACACTATTTTTATGTTTGAATAAAATGTATATCCACATTGCAAGCTAACCAAAACCCGTCTATGTCGCAAATAATTCAACAGATGTAACAAATTAAAAAATTGAATAATGGCATGAAAATCGAAGTAAGTAATTAATATCAATACTATTTCCATTGTCTTCTTGATGAGCTTTCCTTAATCATGCTAACTAGGTTGTGTCAGAAAGGTCCAAAACGTTAGAAAATAATGTAACGGCCTGAAATTATAATATGTTATATATATATATATATATATATATATATATATATATATATATATATATATATATATATATATATATATATATATATATGATATTCCAAGCAAATTTGATTTGTTTACCTCAGATCGTCTCGCTTCATTGCGCCAACAAGAATTATTCTCAACAAATCACCATCAAAAAGTAAAAAATATGTTTTTAATGAAATAGTGAAATGGCCTGTAATCAAATAGGGCCATTAGCATATGAATACAAAAATGACTGCCGAATTTCGTTTCTCTACCTCGACTAGTCTTTGCTCAATCGCGCGGACGAATTGTTTGTAAAAGGAGCCCAAAAGGTACACAAAGGAGTTTCAAAAATAATTGGGTTTTTTTAATATTTGATCACGTCATCTACTTATTATAATAATTAATTATGTAACAACATTTAATTATAGTCTGCGTGGTTGCGCTGAAAGAGATTCGGGATGTACGGATGGCTAGGTACACAACAATATGCTCCCATATGCTATATCAGGAGGTGCACACTAGAAATAAAAGATAATAAACGGTTTTAATGATTTTAACGAGTTGTAACACTTTTCATCAGAAACCTGATAAAGATAACTTTGACCTCTAATTAAGCACATCTGCAATTACCAGCATGAAGGTAAACCCAACCATGCTGTATATTTTATCTCAGGTGTTAAATAAACAACTGCCAACACAATATGTATAAGTAAATGTGTTTGTGCAATCTTGGTGTTCAATGGAGCTTAATTCTGTCCACCGTTAAAACAAATTGTGTCAGAACTTGATCAATGTTGACAGTGAATATTCATCAAATGTGTGCATTTCGTGCATTTGGTTTTTAATATTCAAATGTGTGCATTTCGTGCATTTCGTTTTTCATATTCAAATGTGTGCATTTCGTGCATTTGGTTTTTCATGTTAAGCGACGATTGTTGTCATTTGCCTCAGGTGCAGAACAACGTGACCACGAGAGCAACATCCCTGTCTAAAAAGACAACTAGCAAAATAAACGACAATAATATATATATATATATATATATATATATATATATATATATAAATATATATATATATATATATATATATATTTATATATATATATATATATAATAGACACAAAGACACTAGTTTTCAACAGAAAAATATATTTGGAATTTCCTCTGTTTGCTTTTGTATGTGCATTTATGGTCTTCATCATAACTTGTTATTATATCCTTATAAGGCATAATATTGTATTAGTTATTAGGCTCCAAATACTTATTTGTATATTCTATATTGGTCCTACTAATACTACCTCTGTTACTACTACAATAATAAGAAGAAGAAGAGCAAGAAGTAATACACAAAGAGGAAGAAATGTAATCAAGTTTGAATAGAGAGCAAAAGAGAAAAATACAGAATTAGGAAACAGTCATTTTGCATTTATTTATTTTAAGGGTTTATCTACATTAAGCTTTATATTATGGTACTTACAGTTTGGAAAAATACAACAAAATTAAAGGCAAATAAATAAACCAGCAGGAATTTTCTACAGCAGTCATATACTTTAGATTTTGTGAAACCAGATGAAAATTTTAAAAAATAACTGAACGCATGACAGACCAATACAGTCTGTTCTATTATGTGATAAATGTGCAAAAATGAAAAGCTATTGTAACTTTTATTCTCCAAATAAGTCACTTTAGTTTATGATCCAAATGAGTCACTTTAGTTTATGATTCTACAAATAAGTCACTTTAGTTTATGATTCTCCGCCTGTTAAAGAACTCGAAATAATTGTGTTATCTTTTGAATGCATGGACAATAAGATTCTGTTTACCTATGTATTACACGTTTTTGTGTAGTCCTTATCACGCACATGCTGCCCCGATAAAATAGTTTCATAGTAATCTACTCGGGAAACAAATATACATCAGTTCAGCCTTGAGTGTGATATCTAACATGATAAATTGGGTCACATGCAGCCCAAAGTGCAGTCTGATGGCAGAAGTGGGTAAATCAGTAGGAGGGCGTTTGCAACCAGCAGCAAACCATTGAAGGTAAATATAACCTTTTTGTTCATTCTACTTAAACTCTTACAGCTGCCATTCACATTTTTTATCAGTATCAAAAGTTTGAAATCTAATCAATCTTGCAATGCAGTTGTTGTTGTTGTTGTTGTTGTTATTGTTGTTACGACTGTTTACAGAAGTGGTGCATAACAATTATAAGCAAGCTAATGAAACACCGAATAGACAATACAATGAAATTTGATCTAATGCAGTACATTGACGAATACTGGGAATGTGTTTCAAGCCAATATATTAATAGACAATACAATGAAATTTGATCTAATGCAGTACATTGACGAATACTGGGAATGTGTTCCAAGCCAATATATTATTACATATGAGCCTAATAGGATGGATGGGTTAAATCTTTACGGCATGATATAAAGACTACGGCATGATATAAAGAGTACGGCATGATATAAAGAGTACGTTCAATGTACTGAAACAGATATCTATCAAGTTCGTAGGGTAGCACGATGTGGTTCGAAAGTTGCTCTTCAATGTTAAGTGACTGTGTCAACGTTAATGGCATTGGGGACATTTAAATATCAAGCCTATGTCCGTATGCTATATGACAAAATGATATAGACTCGTTTCTTTCTTTTGAAGAGTAATAATTTAATTCGACTTTCCCAAATACATTTCAACGGCTGGAACATGTTACTAGAAGAACACTTCCAAAAATAAATAAATAAATCAATCAATCAAAATAAATAAAACGCGGTATGGGCTACTATGTATCTGAATTTACGTTTTTTGTTAAGTGATGTATAGGCGCAACCATCTCCCAGCAATCTTATGATATATAAATGTAATGATACGATTCATAGTTTACAATAATCCGTGGAAAAAGAGATCGGTTATTGATAATTTAAATTGCAACTGATTTAGAAAAACATATGAAACACGGAAATAAAGGATGAATTTAACCATATATATATATATATATATATATATATATATATATATATATATATATATATATATATATATATATATGTGTGTGTGTGTGTGTGTGTGTGTGTGTGTGTGTGTGTGTGTTTGGAGATGACAGTTCTGAAACAGTAGTTTTTTAATCTTAAATAGATTTGATCTTTACGCGTGGGTTTATGCCAGTAAATACGGTGATTCATAGATTAATTCAACTTACTCCTCTATCGTTCTCTCGTATATTGCCTACAACTACATACAAATATAAAAACATATGAAAGAAAGAACGCCGAAACAGTACCTTTACTACTGAATAGAAACAAACTAAAAAGAACCCACTGAAGCACTTTTCTTACAACTGCGTACAGAGAAGCTGAAACACTGCCCTTGCTATTGAAACATACACAATGTGTGCATATGATCTCGAGAATATTGCTGAAACACTTCCTTACTACTGCATAAAAACAAAAGCACACACTCACAACTGGCACACTTTCTTTACTACTGGTTTTTCCGAGATGTGCGTCAGAACCCACTTATAATGTAGTACCGAAATACTGCCATAATATCGTGATATTAGAAACATGACTTACTACCTTCTTTGGAGCTGATAACATTCTACAACTGTGGTATTTAAAAATCGCAACACAAAATGATTTAAAATTCATTGCGCAATGTAAATGATGCAGTATAGCAACATTGTGATCAACTCAATACTTATCAGAAAGGTTTAAGTTTCTAGACAGGCAATATAGATACTCAGTGAGTTCAACATGAAGGAAATATTCTATGTTTCAAGAGACAATGTGTATTTATTTACGAATCTGGATGGGATTAAAGTGTGGTCAAAGTTAGTTGTGATGCAAAACAACATTAAAGAGAATGCAAATGTTGATTTGCCTATTTAAGAACACCAGAAAAATGTAAAACAACGTTTTAGGAACGATACTAACATATTGCATTCAATAATGAAAACATTGAGATAAGCAGGATCAATCCTGAGAGTAGGATCATCAGAACGTTGCAGTATGATGAGGTTTTAAACTGCATATTGGATGTGGATAAATACACAAATTTGCATTCAGCTAAAGTTACGAAACAACTCTAGGTCGCACAAAGGTGACAAGGTTCATATACAAATATTCGCAACAAACAGACATTCAAAGTGGAGCACAGTTACTTAGTGTATGAAATTTGACATCGATCTGTGAACATTCATAAGAGAGAAAGGATTGAGCATATTAATTATTGAGAATGTTGAAAACAAAAAATTCCAGTTGTAGACAGATGTTCCATTGGCTTGTTGGTCACGTGCAAAAATATAATTTTTAAAGCGTTGAGTACTCTCTTGATATCTTTATACCATTTCAAATGGGTAAAAAAGAGCTGTGTATACGGCGCTTTTTCATGCGATCCCGAAAGTACAATCGCTTATAAAAACACCACTCATTTGTGGAAACAAATTAAACAGGGCAAAAAAAAAGAAAGACAAAATATGTTGAATTGAAATAATGGCTAACTGAACAATCTACCTCCACGTTACACAAGCAAATGAGAAAACACAAACCCTTCAAAAGAGTCTATGTTATTCGCATGGATGACCAGAGGCAAGCAAAATGCAAGCGTATAAAACATACAACGATATTTACAAATACAGCTTAGCAGTGATATATGCTGCTGCTGCTTTGGTTTTGTTTTCAAACTATGCTTGGACTCAGCGAATACAAACCAAAAAGGGAGATGACATGAAAGACATCTTCAAAGAGAGAAAACCTGAAAATATACAGTTGATGGGGGTAAAGAGTTTTGTAACAAAAGAGTAAAGGATTCTCAACAGAATGAAAACATCGAGTACTTTTCAACCTACTCGGCAAGAATAGCATCTGTTGTGAAAAGGTTGAAAAGAAACCAGAAAATGGGTTGACGTTTTATCAAACATGATTCAAGGATACAACTGCACAATCAAATGTGCGTTTTTCCTATATTGTTTTAAAACATTAACCATTTTAGAACATCCATTACACCCTTGATCACAAGGAATTACAACGTAATTAACTCAAATATGTTAATTTGGCAAGAGTTTTAACACCATAAAGTAAAAGTCAGTACACCTTTCTGAGAGAGCTGATATACAGATTTTAAAGATCTAGTTTTCATAGAGATCCAGTAGCAATCAAAAGTTATCTACGGAAATAAATGGAACAGATGTACCAGCTGTTTCAAAATACTACAATTGCCACAGTGACAAGCTGGTGGAGGAAATTGAAAATCGAAATACAATTTACCAGAGATGCAGATGTGTTTTGCTAGCCTATGGGGATTTTGTGAGGGAGTATTTAGCTAGTACAAATTCAGTGGCATTAAGGAATCATTTATCAAACCGCACTCTTCGTGTTTCTGCAATATTTTTTTAACTCATTCTGGTAAAGGTGCAGTGTCACAAATGTAGTCATTTCAAAAATCCACTTCATTCTGATGCTTATTTCCTGTCCATATTTGCTTTGTTTTAATAACGTCAAACTAACGTTCAGTTGCATCATCTATGTCATCTATGTTCATTACTAGATTCATAGGACTTGTTTTATGGGAAAATTCCATGTAATCACTTTTGCAGAACCAAACTAACGGATTTTACGAATTATGCATTCTATAGGAATGGCTCAGTGTCTTTGGTAAATTCACACAAGCCTTGATTGTTACCGCGTAAAGTCTGTACAAGTGTACATTTCTCTTGAAATAATCTCTAAGCCTCTTCATGGTGATTCTTTTTATATTTTGCTTATTCATAAATGTATAAACTCTTTTTTAATTGTAATCCTTATTAAATAAGCTTTCAATTTCATTTAAATAGATTGATCTAGCACCAAAGTCTTCATCACTGACTTATTTATCTAACTACGTTTCAATATATATTTTTAATACTACTAAATCTTTAAATCTTTTTAAAAATATTTCGGAACTTTTGACATAAATATTTTGCAAAAGCTCACCTCAGTATCTAAAGTCTCTTTTGGAAAATAGGAAATAAATCACTTGACAACCAAGCATTTCCTGTTTGCAGATCTTTTTTCTACACTCCGGCATCGACATATTTGCTCTTTTTTTGCATACTTGAGATTCTTTGTTATACTTCGTCATACTCCAGCAGTACAATTTTATTTTCTTCAGTTTTTATGTGTTCAGCTTTTAGTTACTAAGTAACTACATTGCAGTCATTTGAATTCATATGTTATTCTTTTTAGTCAGTCAGATCATGAAATAATATACCTTGGCTCTCAGTATACGCCTCAATCGTTTGATTTGTTTGATTGACAACAGCATTATATTTTCACCTATTTTTGGCTAATATTCTTTATAGTCTGTTTTGAATGTATATTTAATTGTTTTTAAAGTTGCGTTAATTTGTTTTTGTTTGCTAGTGGAAACATATGTAATAGTATATGGTCCTACCACACATATATGTGCAAGCTTCAAATTCTGCAAGGATGTAAACATACGCTTTTTATCTACCCCCAAAAAAGTCTTTTTTCTAAATGAGTAGTCTCTTCATCGCTGGTATTGAGTATTTCTACTTTCCATATCAATAACAAAATTTGCCACTCAGTCTAAATCCATATGCTTCTATGAAATATCTTAATGGGTGAATAAACGTTATATTGTATCAAGCTCTATGGTGTCTAGTACAATAGAGGTAGAAATGGTTGATCCTATAATTAGAACATGACGTAAACGAGATACAGTGAAATGTTATTAATAAAACGCATGATCAAACGGGAAACGATCAATATCGATATTGCATACGTTCAATGTGTCATTCTAACAATAGTCTTAAGTATTCCTTATTGCGTGGAGTTGGTACAAACAAATATCGTATTAGAAAGTAATGCTTATTGCTTACATTTTGTATGCTTTCAGTTAGCTACTCCATCAATTAATAAGTTGAATACTCTGTCATATCAACCAACACGGAAGTCGAAGATATTGTATAAAACAAAAGCCAATCCATTCAAAATGACAATTTAGACAAACCCTTCATTAGTCAATACTGAATTGAATTTGGAGGAAGTTACAACGGAAGGACAAACCACTACAAATTGCAATAAAGAAACCAATTATACAGAAGAAAATTCTGAATTGTTGGAACATTTCCCTCAGAGGAAAAAACTGATCAATTCATGAAAGAACAAAAGGAAGGGTTTGATAAGAAAAGTAATGACTCACTCAAACTGAATTCCAAACAAAGTGAAATTTTAAAAATGCAGCAAAGGAAGTTAGTAAGCAGGAAATTGGTACGAATTAGCAAAGATGAATCCAAAGATTATAGATTTAATTTAAAAGTTACATAAAATATAAAATGAGTTGTTTCTGGAAAGATAATGAATTTGGGAAAATGCAAATAATTTTTAAAGAGCGGACTATTTTCTACAATTTATGTGTTACGTATATTGCATTTATAATATGTGTCCATGATTGTAAGTTGTACTTTAGTCATAGTATAGTCATTTTGTAAACATGTTTACATAGCATCTGAGTTCAAGGCAGGTTTTGTTAGCAGCTGGACTGTTATTTCCATGTCTTGTTGTGACAAAAGTCAGGTACACAAAGTAATTGTCCATACAAATTACTCATATTCTGATGTGAGAATTGTCAGGTACACCTATTGATGTATATATGGGTTTAATAACAAGAGATATTCGGGTTGTAAAAGTATTGTTCTAAACATCAGTCTGTAAAGAAACTATGTTAATAATCAGATGTTACAGTTGTGAAAACCAGATATAATTCAGAGGGAGGAATTATTTGTTTAAAATATTAATAGGAAATACTAAGAGTGCTAAGTTTAGGACTTTTTAGGATTTATGTGAATTCATTCAAAACATTCCGGATTACATCATTGTAGTACATCGGGACATTCAAGACTTGCGGTACATCAGTACATTCAAGGTTATTGGAATTCATTCGGAACATTATATATTTTGGACTTGTGATCAGGACATTTAGGATTATTTGGATTTTAATTCACGTTGTTGTATGTGTCTTTTTAATATTCACTTTTATTGTCTAGAAATAAATTGCTTGTTGATTTTACTTGATTTTTCACTTTCTTTATGTTACATATTTTTAGGCCATAGACTCGTAACAGAAATTTGGGGCTCGTATTGGATCTGACTATATTTAAATTACAATTTAAGCTAACTGTGTTGGGAATTTTCATTGTCCCTGCTAAAGATTTGTATTTCACCTTTTTGAGAAATCTTTATTTAACCCAGCAAGCATTTGCAATGTCATTTAAGGTTGAGAACGTTGCTTCAAGTCCTATCGAGTAGAGTCTATGAACAAGGATGAGTTGCTTGAGCTTTCCAGACATTATGATCTTTCTGAAACGAAAGCGTCTTTGACAAAGCAAGAGATAAATACTATTTTAATTCCATATTTGGTGGGAAAGGAACTTTTGGATAATAGTGCTTTGGGTTTAATTGATAAGTTTGTATCTGGTTTTAATAGAAAACTAAGGGAATTGCAGCTAAAAATCCAGATGGAATTAGAATTAAGAAAGCTCCAGCTTCAGAAAGAGAAAAGGGAAATCGAAATGCAGCTGCAGAGAGAGAGATAGAGAGGAGATGCAGAGAGAGAGAGATAGAGAGAAAGAAATAAATGATGGAAATATAAATGCAGAGAGAGAGAGAGAGAGAGAGAGAGAGAGAGAGAGAGAAGGAAATGCAATACAAATTAAAAGAATTAGAACTGACAACTCACCACCCCACAACCACCCCCTTTACACACAAGTTCAGGTTTTGATGTTACCAGATATATTAAGTTAGTGCCCCCGTTTCAGTAAAAAGAAATAGATAAATACTTTATTCACCTTGAAATAATTACTGAAATTTGGAAATGGCCAAGAGAGCATTGGACTTTGTTATTACAAAGTGTACTTATTGGCAAAGCTCGTGAATTATACACATCACCGTCAGTACAAGAGAGAATTGATTATAATGTGGTTAAGGAATACGTCTTGAAGGGTTATGAGTTGGCACCTGAGGCATATCGACAAAGTTTAGCAATTTTAGAAAAGAAACTGGACAAACTCATGTCGAATTTGCAAGGGAAAAAGAACAACTATTTGATAGGTGGTGTTCAGCCAAGAAGGTTGATCAAGATTACAATAATCTCAGACAGCTGGTATTAATTGAAGAGTTCAAGAGGTGGATCCATGGTTGTGTCAAGACCTAACTTGACGAGCAGAAAGTGGAAACTTTGGAAAATGCTGCTCGTATGGTTGATGATTATTCTTTAACTCACAAAATTTCATTTATCTATAAGTCTTCTTCTTAGCAGTTTTCTGGTAGAAAAAAAATTCAGTCCCAAAGGAGTACTTCTAAATTTCAAAATAGCACAACTGTTAGAAATCAAACATCTGATAAGACTGATCAGAAATCCTTATCTCTTCCTACGTACACGTATTATAAAAAGAAAGGACACGTCATTCTGATTGCTTCAAGTTGAAAAATAAGCAGCTAAATAAAGACAGAGCCATTCCAAATGTTCTTATTTCAAAGAGGTCAAGGTCACGATCTTTTATTGAAAGCACAATTGTTGGGTCATACAAATTCCAGTCTGATTCTATTTTGGAGACTTACGAACCATTCATGTCAGATAGTTCTATATCACTTATTGGTGATTCTGCCAAGCCTATCCCTATTAAAATATTCAGGGACACAAGAGCTTCTCAGAGTCTTTTGTTATCAGATACTTTGCCTTTGTCTGAGAAGTCTTCTTCTAATGAAAGTGTACTTATTCAGGGAGTAGAGCGTGGCTATGTAAATGTTCCTCTCCATTGTGTCAATTTGGCATCACACTTAGTTTCCGGATATGTGGCTGTTGCGGCACTGATTTCTTTACCTATATAATACATATATTTGTTACTTGGCAATGACCTATCTGGAGATAAGGTCGTGGTCAATCCATTTGTAACTGACAAGCCTTGTTTGAATCAGAAAGTTGATTTCTTTTGAGATTGAAATCCCTGATTTGTATCCTGCTTGTGCAGTTACCAGAGCTATGGCAAAAAGAGCTCTTGAGAATGATGTTGATCAGGAAATTATTCCTTTAGCTGACACATTTATTGGTCAGTGTTTTGATGAGGTGACTTTATCTCCTGATATTGATCAATCAAAAGGTATTGATCACAATGATCCTCTTTTTACAACTCATTCTCTCTATTCTAATCAGGGTGACAAAAGACAATCACTCGTTGTCTTACAGGAAGAAGATCCTGAGATCTCCTGTTTGTTTCAGAGGACTATTAGTGAAACAGAAGCCACACAAGTCCCAGTGTGTTACTTTATGAAAAGTGGGGTCCTTGTGAGAAAATGGAAACCACCTAAGGTACCCACTTGTGACGAGTGGTCAGTCAGCTACCAAATTGTCGTTCCTAAGTCATATCAACAGGAAATTCTTAGTCTAACCCATGAAACTCCCTTCGCTAGTCATTGCGGAGTCAATAAGACTGATCACAATCTTGAATCATTCTGTTTGGTCAATACTTAGAAGTGTTTATTTTAAAATACTGCAGATTTTGTCACACGTGTCCAATGGTAGGAAAACCAAACAAAAGATACATAAGGCTCATCTGCAGCCTACTCCTGCTTTTGACGAACCATTTAGTAAAATACTGGTAGACTGTGTCGGTCCCTTACCTAAGACCAAGTCAGGCAACCAATACTTGTTGATCATTATGAGCGCGTCTAAAAGATTTCCAGAGGCAATTCTTCTGAGACATATTAAAACTAAAACCATTGTAAACACTTGTTGGCCTTCCCAAATCTGCCCAGTCTGATCAAAGGTCAAACTTATGCATGAATTAGGCATCCAACAGTTTGAATTATCTGCCTATCACCCTGAAAGTCAAGGGGTTTTGGAAAGATTTCATCAAACTTTGAAAAATATGATCCGGTAATACTGCTTTGATACAGGAAAGGATTGGGATGAGCGTTTTAATTTATTGTTGTTTGCTGTTGAGAAATCAGTTCAAGGATCATTGGGTTTCGGTCCATTCGAACTGGATTTTGGACATACTGTCCGTGGACCATTGAAGGTATTAAAAGAAACACTTCTTTCAAATTAAGATTCAAAGATTAATCTTCTTGACTATTTCTCTGATTTCAAATATAAGTTGTCAAAGGCTTGTGAAGTAGCTAGAACTCATCTTCACTCTGCTCAGTAAAAAATGAAATTAAGGTATGACAGCAATACACAGGAAAGGAGTTTTCAGCCTAGTGATAACATTCTGGCTCTCTTGCCCATACCTCAAAATCCTCTTCGGGCTAAATTTTATGGTCTTTATACAGTTATAAAGAAAGTAAACGACTATACAGTTGAAAAGAAAGTAAATGACTTAAATTATATCATTAACACTCCTGGGAGGCGGAAACAGAAACAGCTATGTCACATTAATATGTTAAAGGAGTGATTTGACAGAGATAGTCCAGTTAATTATTCGATTAATTAAGTTGTACCTGTCCCACACAGTGAGGATGTAAACGATAGAATACAATCTGACTATAGTGATTCTGGTTTAATGAACCTTCGCAATTCAGAAATATTGAACAATCCGGACCAGAAACTTTCACATCTACAACAACTGGAAAGAAATGAATTAAAACAGCTATTAAACGAGTATAAGCACTTGTTTCCTGGTGTTCCAACACGAACAAATAAAATCTATCATGAAGCTGACATTGCAGCCTTTACACCTGTGAAACAGCATCTTTACCTGATGAATCCTCTCCAACAGGAATATTTTGCGAAAGAAATTCATTATTTACTGGAGTATGATTTTATCGAACCGAGTAAAAGTAAGTGGAGTTCACCGTGTATTCTTGTGCCTAAACCAGATAATACATTCCGCATTTGTGCTGACTATAGAAAAGTCAACAGTGTCACAAGAATGGATTCATTTCCAATGCCAAGAATGGATGATTGCATTGATAAAATTGGAAATGCGAAATATGTCACCAATTTTGATCTTTTAAAAGGATTCTGGCAAATTCCATATTGCTTTATTCTGTTTAATTAAGCTGAGTGTCATTTATAAGACATTTTCCTATGTCATTAAGCTGAGTGTCATTTATAAGACATTTTCCTATGTAATTAAGCTGAGTGTCATTTATAAGACATTTTCCTATGTAATTTTGATTATGCATATTGAAGCAAAGCTTTATTGCATAAAGTTGTACTTTAGTCAGATTATGGTCATTTTGTAAACAAAATGTTTACATGTTCAAACCATTCCGGATTACATCATTGTGGTAGATCAGGACATTCAAGGCTTGTGGTACATCAGGACATGCAAGGCTATTGGAATTCATTCGTAACATTCTTTATTTTTAGACTTGTGAATAGGACACTTATGATTATTTAGACTTTAATTCACGTTATTGTAAGAGTCTTTTCAATTTTCACTTTAATTGTCGAGAAATAAATTGCTTGTTGATTTTACTTGATTTTGTTGGTTTCACTTTCTTTCTGTTACATATTTTAGACCATAGAGTCGTAACAAATGCTTTTGGGTTATCTTGAAATATCCTTATTTTGTTTTACATATTTAATCATTTACATATTTAATAATTCCTTTTAAAATTAAAATAGGAGCATGCTAAAACCCATCTTATATGCCAAATTACTGAGTACGAATATTGCTAGTAATGTCTCTACTACTACTACTAGTAAATGTTGCAGTCAGTATTTATATTAGTATGATCCTATATTGTTTTGTTTTGATTGATTTAAATATTGACAGTTCGAACTAATTAAAAGTAAAAACTCGTCTTGTTATTAAGATATATGTTACTAAAAGCGAAATTAAAATCATTGACACAAAACTGTACAAAACTCTACATACCCCCCCCCCCCCACCATAAAGCATATATTTGTAAATCAGTACGCTTCGTCAAAATTGGTGGTGCCTTATAGTTTCTGCAAAATAAAGACAACAGGAGAAAAATATAACAAATTATGAAAACGATTAAGCTATAAAAGATTGATTCGTATCATGCTACGCAATTCATTATCATATGTCGCAATTCATTGTCATATGTCGCAATTCATTGTCATATGTCGCAAAAGCGAACATATTAAAGAATGGTGAATATATTTTATTTTATCTCTTGCAGATGGCAGGTGAACATGCTTTGGGAGAACCATTATGTAACAGTCATGGAAAGCATCTTGAATACTTTTGCAAGAAACATGGCGTCCAAATATGTGGAGATTGCTTACTAAAGGTTCATTTCTCCTGTGTTAGTAATGAGGGTGTTTTCTTAATTGAAGAGCACATGGAAGAACTGAGAAAAGAATGCAGTCAGTTAACTGAAGAGCTAAGAAATCAGAGGGACTTTACAACGGAACTAATAAAAGAGAGAGAAAATCATCAACATAGTGTGAATAACAAGTGTCTGGATGTTAAGGCCCTAATAGAAGCTTTTAGAAAAGATATTAATCAGCTGCTTGATCAAAGATCAAAGGAAATAACAGAACTTAACAATGAAGAAGAATCGTCCTCTTGCCAATTTGTGAACTCATTTGCGGAGGTTCAAGAGAATCTATCTACATTTATTGTTGACTTGAAAAAATCTGAAAATAAATCATATGCTCAGCTCAGATCGAGTCTTGAAAAAGGGAAAAGTTTCAAGAAGAAAAGTTTGGACACAGTTATGGATTACGCTAATAACACAAAGGCATATGATTTGCAATTCAAACGGAATTATGAAGTGAAACAATTTATGGCAGATATCGATTCAATATTTGGAGAAACTGTAAAAGTTACCTTAAGTGGAAGACAAATATTTCAATGTGTGTCCGATGCAGGAAGATGGATTACTGGATCATCATCTACAGATTTAGAATGTGAATCGACATCTGATTTCGTTGATTGTGAATCGTCATCTGATTTCATTGATACTAAAAGCAGTCGAATTTCCTCGTTTTATGAAAACGTCGGGCTAAATATTCCGCCAACCAAGTCCACAACTCAGATAGAAAATGCATCGGGAATAAATACGGATTGTAAGACCAGAAGCTCAGAACTTGATCATATGTCCATGGACTCAGGCAGAAATTATTCATATGCCAAATTCCCTGAGAAGAAACCTACAAAGTACCAAATCATGCCATGGAAAGGACAAAAATTGCAGACAAAATCAGAAAATGAAGCAGAGAAAAGAGGCATTTGTGGTGAAACAAACGTGGAGATTTTGTCTGTTATTGAACTTTCCGATCCTCAGTCAGAAACAGATATTACTGTCATCTCAGACGGCAGAATTGTAGTCTCAGAATGTTGTGGCTTAGTTCACGTTTTGGAACGTGATGGAAAATATTCATTCCAATCAAAAGAATACGACCATCCACAAGGAATAACTTACTTAGAGGGCAACATGATTGCTCTAACAACATTTGTTGGTGTGTTTTTATTAGAAGTGAATGTTTCTTCAATATATATTATATCAAAGCTCATAGCTGGAAAATATTATGGCATTTGCTACTGCAGTGGAATTTTTGCGATATGTGGTGACAACTACGTCTTAATTACATCAAGATATGGCAAAGAAATCAATAAAATTCAACGATTTGGCATTCTCAAGAAAACTAAGCTTGATAAACCACGCCATGTAGCAATTGATATCGCAGGGAAGTACGTATATATATGTGATGAGGGGACACAGACGATCATTTGCGTTACAGTAGACGGCACAAAGCAGTGGGAATCAATGATTCGATATGGAATCCCGAAGCGAATTGTATCGAAGTGTTACGTTTTTGTTTCTGTATTTCGATTCAAGAATATCGTCCAGCTATCATCGTCTGGAGAGGAGCTTGCCCTCTACAATATTGAAATGGGGCCTTTAGGATTACACATCTCTTCAGAGGGGATACTGTTCGTTACTGGTCAGAACATCATCAAGGGCAATTTCCAAGCTAAAATCGGAAGAGTACTCATGACATCGTTAGAATCATCATGTTAATTCCCACCGAAATGTGGGAAAACGTATAGTGTGATTTGTCTAAAAAGACCAGTCTATGGACGGGACAATATTTTGTCATTTATAAGCACGTGTCTCATATTTGGGAGAATTTCTGAGATCTACTCTGAATTTACGAGTGTCCTTATGCATATATTGTATTTACCGGACTATACCCAATTGATTTAATAATAACAATGCACTAGTGTTATGACAACTTTAATTAAGCTATAAAAGCGAAAACAAATATAGGAACATAAAGCAACATAAGTGTTACCACAGTATAGATTTTCATTAAGTAAGTATATCCTCGTTATATTGTCCTTGATTTGCATTTGTGATTTACTGTCCACGTTAAACGGGTATTCTTGATGTAAAGGACACTGAGTTCGGAATTTTAAATCCACTCCTTTGTAGATATATTTTGCTAGAGTTTATGTCTGGTGTCCTTGTGTGTGTCTGTCCGTCCGTCACTATGCTATCCTTGTAACCTGTACTCCATCTACCCAAACTGAGGGAAAGTGAACATATTTGGTATTATATTGGAGATTGAATAGATGACAATGAAGACCTTGGATCCCTGATTGTTCCCATAGTAGAGGGGGATCAAAGATCACATTATCAAGGTAGTATGGACTCCTCCCTAGAACCTGAAGTTTCTCTGCAGCAACGGAGAGAGGGGGATATTATTTGGTATGATAATTCAGGAGGATAAGTAGATGAAAGGGAAGGATTCTAATTCAGGATAATGTGCTGGGGGTTATGAAAAAACGTCAGGATAATTTTGTTTTGACTTCTGTAACTAATCTGAGATTTAGACAAATCTCCTTTATGAAGCGCTAGTCTTAATTTATTATACAGAGTTGCCTTTTGTGGCAGCTTTCTTTGTACTTGAACATTGAAATAATACAGCACAAAATGTTCAGACATTTAAGAGCATAAAAATGGTTTCCTCTCCTGTCCTTTAACGAAATCAACTTGATATTTTTCTGTTATTTTTAAGGATTTAGTAGCTCTGTCACCATTTCGTACGTAACGATTACATGAATTGATTATATATATATATATATATATATATATATATATATATATATATATATATAGAGAGAGAGAGAGAGAGAGAGAGAGAGAGAGAGAGAGAGAGAGAGAGAAAGAGGGAGAGACAGTCAGACAGAGGGAGAGAGAATTACAAATATGCACCAAACAGAGGGGAAAGTTCTATTTCTGGATCAAACAGGAGAATGCTTGGTAACATTAACAGAATTTTGAAATACGAATGAATAATATTATGATACAGGTTAGAGAATTTTTAATTCATACTCTACGGAGTATCGAACCCGGATCCACGGGTAACGGCACGCATCGCCGTGCCTATAAGCACCAACCCCTATACGATCTCTGATTAGTGTACATTTTTAATTCTCTATAATAACCTCTTTATACTTTGATTTATGTCGTAGGAATCTGGAGTGATTGTGTACTTAGATGCGAATTACTCACTGGGTTGATATGCGGATGTGTCTGCTACACACGAATGCCTATACCAGAGACTTTGTAGCATCATTTTTGTTTTGGTGATGTGTACATTTTCTAAATAATTATTGATTAATATGGTAAACACTCTTTACATAACATTCTTTACATAATTATTTATTAATGTGGTAAACACTCTTTGCGTAACATTCTTTACATAATTATTGATTAATATGGTAAACACTCTTTACATAACATTCTTTACATAATTATTTATTAATGTGGTAAACACTCTTTACATAACATTCTTTACATAATTATTGATTAATATGGTAAACACTCTTTACATAATTATTGATTAATATGGTAAACACTCTTTACATAATTATTGATTAATATGGTAAACACTCTTTACATAATTATTGATTAATATGGTAAACACTCTTTACATAATTATTGATTAATATGGTAAACACTCTTTACATAATTATTGATTAATATGGTAAACACTCTTTGCGTAACATTCTTTACATAATTATTGATTAATATGGTAAACACTCTTTACATAATTATTGATTAATATGGTAAACACTCTTTACATAATTATTGATTAATATGGTAAACACTCTTTACATAATTATTGATTAATATGGTAAACACTCTTTACATAATTATTGATTAATATGGTAAACATTCTTTACATAATTATTGATTAATATGGTAAACACTCTTTACATAATTATTGATTAATATGGTAAACATTCTTTACATAATTATTGATTAATATGGTAAACACTATTTACATAATTATTGATTAATATGGTAAACACTCTTTACATAATTATTGATTAATATGGTAAACATTCTTTACATAATTATTGATTAATATGGTAAGCACTCTTTACATAATTATTGATTAATATGGTAAACACTCTTTGCGTAACATTCTTTATATAATTATTTTAATACAAGAGGTACTTTATCAGTTCTTTAGTATTTTTAGAATAGACATTACTATGTTTTTGTTTAGGTTTATATTTTTTTTTTTTTCGACTTTCTTAAAATGTATATTAGTTTCCTTTATCCCCCCAAACTGATATCTATTTTAATCCCTTAACTTCATTGGTCTTATTTATCTTGTGTCTTTCCGGGTGAGTTTTGTTAGCTCTAAAGTATAATAGACTGTAATAGGTAATAGTCCCTGGTCGTGTAAATGTATATATATATATATATATATATATATATATATATATATATATATATATATATATAATTTTCTATAGTAATAACTTATCTAGGTGACCGTTACTACTCGAGCAACTGGCTCGATTATATACATGATTCGAGGATAAGTGAAATACGTAAATACACGATAATATAGTTGATACGATTTATATCCAGATAGAACGAAAATAATCGGACGAATTGAACACGTAAGGCAGAATGTTATCTTGGCTTGTTGACAAGTGATACAATTCACCTGCTTGGATCAAAGCTCATTTAAACTTTACGTAGAAAGCATCCATTCTTCAGACCGAGGATTTATCCATTTAAGAAACTCTTGGATTATATGTACACAAAATAAACAGTGAATACTCAAGGCCTTGAGCACTTTTCAACACATGTGTATCTATATCGACTTCTCATGTGTAATCTGAGCACACTTCCATTATTGATAACCAATAACAAACGCGGTTACATACGTATTTGAGCAACAGTATATAACTTACCTGTGACCAGTAATCATTTAGGTAATCAGGGGTTATATTGTTCATGTCTGACATTCTGTTTACTTGTTCAATTAAAAACATTGATGAAATGTTTTTATCGGCGTAACCGTATCTTGTATTGGTGATACTGATTTAATAATGCTTATTCTGTTCTATACATGAATTCTGACAGTACACATTACGTAGATCCGAATATGAAGGATTCATTTAACATTTCGTTTTCTTTTCTTATAGAATAATTAATTTTTGATAAACGGAAGTATTTTTCATCAGCAATTTGCTTATTTAAAAACCTATACGGTCATTGTACCTGCCACAACCACCACCAGAAGTGCGATTTACTATCTATATTTCCTGAATATTTGTCATGTGTTATATTTTTCTTTCATATATCCATTCATGATGTAGATGAATGTTAATATTGTCACATATAAAATTGTTTCAGATAGTATTCTTGATTGCATTAATAACTTAAGTATAGGGTACGGAGATGTGACCCCACGACATTGATTTTCTTGTAAAAAATAAATGTGAAATTTTAAAATAACTTTTACTAATTCTGGAATATCTTTCTTAATAATATTACATTAAGAAATACATGTTCGAATGTTGAAATCCATATTAACGTATACAGTTGATTTTAGTAAAAGACCATATAACACACCCAAATCTTCTTCACTTTCAAATTTAAACGAGTAATTACTAAATATATCAAGTACCTCTTGCACAAAACGTTTAATGACAAAATTGCAATAAGTTGATTAACTGTAACATTTACTGGCGATGAAGACACGGTTTGAGGGCTTGACTGCAATCTATAATCTATTATAAAGTGAGGTACAAATAACCTTTGACTATGTATCGGCTTTGTACCTGCTTCGCAATAAAGATTGGAGAATACATTTTCTGTTTCTTATATCGTAGATTTCCATACTCAATAAATATTGCAGCCTTTTATCTATATTCTTTGATCTTTCTCTAACGGACAATTTTAATGGTTATCAATCATGTTTGATCCTCAGCTGGTAAACTGTACATCAGTAAACTTGAGACTACTGGAGTAATTGACGCATTCCCATAGCAGGTGATTCATAAAAATTAAAATTCTTAAACTTCGACTTTGGACTTTTTCTTAAATCTTTTACGAAGACAATGCCATAATTTTTTCTTTCTTCAGGGTTGATGGGTTTTTTTTTTTTTTTTTTTTTTTTTTTTCTTCACGGTCCTGGTAGGATTAATTTAGATATCTACGTTAGAAAAAGACTTTTTGTATTTGCTGTCAGAAGCTTTACAATTGTGCCACGGTGTACACTTCCTAAAAGAAAAGAATAAGAGGTTTTCGTTTGTACAAGAAAGGAAATAATAAGACTTGAAGTGAAGTTTATTGCATAAAGCCAATTGACCAATACAAGTACATGATGAACATTATAATTAACATGTAATTGATGGCGGTACACAAATTTAGAAATCTAGGAATATATAACAATTAGATATACATCATTATGGATCTACATCAGCATTATTCAATAGAAGGAAGACTTTAATTGCAATATGCATTTTGTCAAGGGATTGTGTGTGTGTGTGTTTGTGTGTGTTTGTGTATTCAATAAGTCATTCCTAATTGTATTTGTCAGTGAAATATACGTCATCCTACATAAATCTACAACATATTAGCGGTCATATTGCTTATCATTCATTAAAGTAGAGTTTAAGATGGAGATTCTGTAAAAAGAAACAATTACCCAGATTTGCGATAACATGACTATGCTGACAATTTAATATTTCCATGCATGTGTACATAGCTGTATATAATATATAATTTGTACATATCTGTATTATATAATATATAATTTGTACATATCTGTATTATATAATATATAATTTGTCATTGTCTGTATTATATAATATATAATTTGCACATATCTGTATTATATAATATATAATTTGTACATGGCTGTATTATATAATATATAATTTGTACATATCTGTATTATATAATATATAATTTGTACATATCTGTATTATATAATATATAATTTGTACATGTCTGTATTATATAATATATAATTTGTACATGTCTGTATTATATAATATATAATTTGTACATATCTGTATCATATAATATATAATTTGTACATGTTGGTGTTATATAATATATAATTTGTACATGTCTGGCCTAACCCAAAAATGACGATATATGTTTTTAATTCGAAGCAGATAATAATTTTATCCATCGATGACAAAGTGATAATTATCTTCGAGTTCATTACAAAACGGTCACAATCTATGTTCAATATGAGTAGGATGTGGTTTGTTCCATCTACCAGTTTCTATATACAGATTATGTCAGGAAGTTCTCAATTTTTGAAATAGCATTTCGAAATGTTTGTATTGTAACCGAATTTAAATATCTTTTGTATCCGAACTGAAGAGACCAATTTACATATAGCCTAGATAAATAGAATTCCTATATCATTGAATGCCAGTTCCGAACCAACTGGTCGGCTAAACGTTGTTCGACAAGTGAGTGATAAAATTACATTTGTATTGCCAACTTAGCTTCTCCAAGTACGCACACAAATTCTTCAGAAAAAGAATTATTGTATCTAACTGTACTTTTACATTTTGATGCAAAGAATGTATAATATTAACAATATGTTACCACCATTGCTAATGTCAGTAGTTTGTACCACAGTATAACTCTTACATCATAATCAAAGCATTTTGTAATCTCAACAAAAACGCAATCTAGTATTTACCTGAACTTAGACAGTGAAGAATTAAGCCATGCAGTTTAAACATGTTATCCACAAGAAACATATTTTCTCTGAAACAAATCTAAGCTTCAATATAAACCTGATAATCCTCTGTCCACTCTAAAGTTCTATTGTATAGAATATTCGTGAAAAGTTTACCAAATACACATAATAGAATGATGTCTCTCGAGTGTTCATCCTCCAAAAATACACATAATAGAGTGATGCCTCTAGAGTGTTCATCCTCATCAAATGACCACTTTTTACGAACAGGGGTAATTATTCCATTCGACCAACGTTCTGAAAAAATACCATTTGCAACAAATATGACTATACATCTTGAATCAAACATGCATTTGTCAGTTTATAGGGTCCACTGCTCTTACCACGTTTTAATTCTCTCCTGGCTTTACTTATTTCTTCTTCTGTAATATCTACATTAAACATTTCAAAACTATTTTCAAGATCACTCCTTATTTATTAATTGTAAAATTCAATGATATAATTATCAGCACTAAAATAACAATCCTCTGGTATATTAATAATTTCACCAAAAAAAGCTACAAATTTATCATGAGTTTTTACCGTAGTTTGTTTGGTAGCACATACTTTTGTCATCCGCCAATATTATTTCGCATTTCTCAACGCGCAACGAACAGTTGTTCGGTTTATTGATCAGTGAAATGAGCTCTACACTGCCTAATAAGCTTTCTAAAAATTGTGTGTATTAACATACCTTTGTATATATATATATATATATATATATATATATATATATATATATATATATATATATATATATATATATATATATATATATTCATGGGTTTTGTTCATTCTTAGCTATTTCAAAATACTGAGTTCACACAATACATATGAATTTTGTTAGGAAGCTGTCCACGTTACGGAAGTAATCTTCAGTTGTAAAGGAATGTGAAGATAAAATTGTATTACTTCTTGCTATCCATTGTATGTGATAGAATTGTTTTATATATTGCATGTTTCCGAATATATTCTAAATTGTATAGAGAGTCAGACATAATATGTTACAATAACGCCTTGCTATCAGATAGACTATGTTTCAAGTTAGCCAAGTCAAAATATAAAATACAGTTGCAACTATGGTTACCGACAAATATATATATATATATATATATATATATATATATATATATATATATATATATATATATATATATATATATATATACATATATCAAAATTATGAACTTTTTAATCGATGTAATAATGCATTAAAAGGAACGTGCTTCCTGAACACCTTTTTATGACACCTAAACACCTAATTTCTTGGAAAGTTATGTTATAAAAACTGTTAAAAGACGGTTATCACAACAGGACCCATATTGGACAGGTTCTGTCAGTGTTATGTTTAGTAAGATATTACAGACTTAAATCGAGCATCAATAAGAAAACAAGACTTAACCATTTCATTGGGATTAACCTGGCTGTAATATTGTCAGCGGGCCTTATTGTGACTGACTACTGTATGTTAAATTTTGTACGAGTCACTAAAACTGGTGACTTTTGAGATGCTATTTCAGGTTGAAGTAAAAGCATAATGTGTCACGGAATTGTATAAATCCCTTTTATTTATTAACTATATGTACTCGGGTTTCGTTTTTCATTGTAACAACGATACCCGAGGGTGATTTATGTATATTGTACAATATTTCGAAACAGTGAGTTCGGTTCACCCTATGCCGCACGTGCGAAGTGCTTTCGATGGGAAAAACCGAATACATCAAGCGCAGAGAGGAATAAAAATGGCAAACAAAATAATTCAATGAAAACAGATCAAATATCCTGTCTACTCGAATGAAAGATTGTGGGGTAAATGCTTGATTACTCAGTAGTGAAACAACTTGGATGACGTTTTCCTTTATATGTGTCTACTCACGCACACAGTAATGTAATTTTGAAATACAACGATCACCTAAACTTAATGATTTATATCAGCCTTCTGATGTTCAAGAAAAATACGCATACATATTCATTGCACTTGTGATGATTATTAGTGTGGATGTTGCTGTGAAAGGATAAGACGTTTTCGTAGCATATATACAGCGAAGATGTCATAGCCCCAAAGTTACCAGCCTTGTTGTAAAGTAACAATGTCGTGCTCCGAAAGCACACACTTTTATTAATTTGCGCTATATAATGAGCAAAAAGTTTGGAATGTTGAGATACGGGGTAGGAGATTCAAAACTGATGGCACAAGCAGCTGTACAATTTGTGGAGTAAAGAAAATAATTTAGAATACCACTTGACTTTCAGACACTAACAGATCATTGACCGATGTATCATTATCCTCTTCCTCGGGATTTCAAATTTAATTTTACAATTTCAAAAGGCTCTGATGGGATATAAGACGGAAATCAAGACTACGAACTGGAAAAAAATACCTGTCTGTAGTACGATACGATTACCTCTGAATCAATTGCGCAACTGATTACAAAATTGTTTTCTTCTACGACTACATTATTATCAAGAGAATAATCGATAGAGCATCCAATACAAATTTAACAAGTCTTGCACTTAAGCCTCATAGGATGAGTTTAACGTTTGTTTTGATACCAGCGAAGAATGTGATCCATAATTGTTTTTCAGCTAAGCAATATAATCTTAGTAACTATAGAAACTCTGCCTAACATTGTTTTTTTCTGAGGGTTTCCAACTCATGCAAGAGTTTACAGAAGCCACTAAGTATTTATTCGATAAACACCAAAAACACCCAAAAATTCCTAAACAATATTTACCGACATTAACTGTATCTTGCTTGATTTGAGAAGCACGTCCGATAACAAAAATAGCATGGTAGGTGTCTTAAAGTAGTCAACAAGTTGTACATTTTCAAATCAATCGAAAAGTAAATGTTGATGTCCTCAGTGTATATATTTAGTTCCTGTCTGATCATACAAATATTAATTTCAAATTAAATATATTTTAACATGTAACACTGTATCTGAATTGACAACGATGAAGCCTTTATTTACATGAACGTGTAAGACTCGTTTAAAAGAATCTGCAACATGATAATTTCTAGATCTAATGATTGTAGGAACACATTGTTTGGACTGCATAGACCGTATATAAAGACGTTTTTCTATTACATCGTTATCATATGTACAAAATTAATGTGCAACAAGACTTACGATAGAGAGTGGTTACTAAAAGATAAAAATGTGATTGTGATAGATCCAGCAGACAAATTGGATAAGTGGATAGTTACCGCTTGATATGCAACAAAGTACAAACACTTCGTTAATAATTGATGACTGTGTGAATTTAGATCACCTAATGAGAAAACAAGTGAGCTAAATAGACCAGCTTTTCGTAATAGACATTCATAATATCAGTATGATTAATGGTGCAATAGTTCAACTCTGTAATCAAAGATTTCTGAGAACATATACGAGTTTTAGTTGTGTTCAGTAAGCTTTAATATGTCGTCATATTCCACCCCACCACCCACTTTGTGACATTATTCAAATTGTTATACTCCAGAGTCGTACATATTCGTATACAATTTGCATTAGATGCATCAGATGTTTGTGGATTTGCTAGAGTGGTTATGTGCTCTTCTGCTTTGATGCTGATGTTCAATCTGATAATTGTACCCATCTGCAATTGATGGTAATGACCATTGTCATTCTGTAAAACAATGTCTCTGCGAAAAATATTATTAAATGTCAAAGACTCCAATAAGAAATATATAAATTATTTAGTTTCAGAAACCCACAAACTGTATCAAATTCAGCAGATACCAAGATATTTCTTTGGCTATTTAATCCTAGCAATATTGAATTGTAGTTGGTTATGTCCACTGTGTACTAGTTACTTGGAGTGATTCGAACTTTTGATGGGCGTGTCAAACCTTATACATCAATACTTTCTTCATTATTAACATGTGCAGGTATGCCCTCTTTGAAGTTGTTCATATACATTTCAATATCATCATAACCATCAGGTATTTGAAACGGTCCTTGTTTCATTATTGCCATTAATAAGGGAAATATTTATTTTTATTCCATCCGAAATATTGTAATACCAAATTGCAAAATCCATTCTCAGTAATGAAATAGTTAGTTTGACACTTCTGTTATCAATTGGATTGGTAAAAATAATATTTTGTAATAGAGCTCATTTACTTTGCCGTTCATTTGTATTAAAAAAATTGACACAGGTTACGCCCATTACATTTTGTCCATAAATTTTAATTTCCTGAAAGTTTCTCCAAGATCTTCTTCTTTCTTGTATCTGTATTACATTTATTTTTCCTGATTTTTGTTTATCTCTTTTAATATGTGCAAACATTAGTGATCAAATAAACTCTTCATTGTTGATTTGGTTGTTGGCACGGCCATCTCTGGAGGAGAGTCCAGAAAGAGGCCGAACAACAATGTGCTTCAATGGTTTTCACTCATTTTTTGATCTGCTGCTTCTCTATTTATATATCAATATAAGCTATTATATATATATATATATATATATATATATATATATATATATATATATATATAGATATATATACAGACACAAACATACATAAATGGCATTATCAGTTCCAATCTATAACTTTCCTTTAGCTTATATTTACAAAAAAACTCAAAAGGTTTTTCCCATTATCTTCTTATGTGCATATTTCTGAAGGAAAATTGGCCAAACAAGTATGGCTACTTATGCCCTACATGGTGTATCCATACATTCATGTTCTCTATTAGTAATATTATTAGTTAAGAGGTTATTATTAAATGTTAATAGCACACTATCTGGGGATATTTTTACCCTCTGAAAAAGAAAGAACATGCTTTGCAATATGCTCTTTGGCGTAGTAAAATAGTCTCCACGTCACTATGCTGTACAAGTGTATAAATGATAAGTTATCATTCTGGGAAAATATTATAAAACTTCATCTCCCCGCGGATAATTTATATAGCTAATATGTTTGCGTTAAACCCCGAACACGCTCAGTCATGAAAACCACGATGTCATAATTTAGATCATATCAACAATTTATGGCCGCATAACATTTGCACGTGGTAGTTGTCATACATCTATTGGATAACAGTATGTTAACCTTGAATAATTTTGTATGAACTTCTGTTATATTTGTATTCCTGTATGCAGTAGATGTTAACCTTTAAGATTTCTGACTAATTAAATATATAGTTGTTTAAATTGCATGGTCATAATGCTGTGAGATAATTATGCCTCCTCCCCCGATAAATAAAGATGGTATTATTATTATTATTATTATTATTATTATTATTATTATTGGCAATGGAGCCCAACCATTAATTGAACAATACAATAATATATATATATATATATATATATATATATATATATATATATATATATATATATATATATATATATATATATACACATATATATATATATATATATATATATATATATATATATATATATATATATTTATATATATATATTTCCTGATAATACTTTCTCGCCTGTCAAGTAGCAGATAGTGGGCGGCAAAGATATCAAATCGTGTCCCGAGGAGTCAGGAACTTGACTGTGAAGTAAAAAATGTACTTTTTTGCACATTTTTTTCTATCTGTTTTTCCTTTCTATTTCCTCATATGATTTGTTCCTGAATCTAATGAGATAAATTTAAACTAAACAGACTATATGTTTTATATTTCTCAAACAATGTTGTGTTTTATGTTTTTATCAGTATGGCAATGGCTAAAGACAAAACACGTATCTACTGGAATAAACTAACTTATAGACAAAACACGTGTCTACTGGAATAGACTAACTTAGTGACAAAACACGTGTCTACTGGAATAGACTAACTTATATTTATGCAAAACTCTTAAACCTTATTCACACTGATGAAAAATGACTTCTGTATTTAAATTAAGAACGCAATGTACGTACAAATACAAAATACAAAATACAAAAATCTACAGTTTGCTTCTATCTTTATATTTCATAACGCTATTAGTTTTTTAACTGATTATTCTTTTTCAATGGATTGCAAATTGTGTATTCTCTGACCATATCAAATGTCATAAGTAGTTGGTTTTAAAAAAAATGAGTGAGCAGCAACATCGATCATATTACATATTAAGTGCTTCTTCACAGATAAATAAATCTTGACACACTTTCTATACAACAAAATAGAGAATTCCTTCATAATGAGAGGTTTTTATATTCACCTATGCACTTTTTGCCTATAAAGTGATAATAGGTAACAGCAACTATTTTATCGAGAAATGAAGGTTTATAATTTTAAAGAATTTGTATCTGACATGGCAAAGGTTGGAAAAGATGTGGAGGACATTACTTTTAAGTTAGAGAAATATTAGCAGTGGATTTCAAGGTACTATATATGCATTTGATTACAAACATTGGTTAAAGATTGCCAGTCCTGTACATCGTTGTGCACAAGTTTGTTTTTTTTTTTTTGTGGGTTTTTTTTTTTGGGGGGGGGGGTGTTTATTTTATATATTACTTTGGAATTAATATGAAAAAAATGAAGTTTATGAAGAAAAAAATTATATATACATATTTTGATATATTTTGTAACTATTAACGACATTACTGTTACTGAAATGAGACATTTTTGACTGAACACTTTTGTAACGCAGGTAAACAATATCTAAGCGTGGTTAATTCAAAAAAGACTTCTATTTTCCTGGTAGTATTTTTGAGGTACATTCCATCTGTTTTTGGTGTCAGATGTATTGTTACGGAATTATGTATCATTTCTTTTAAATAACGGTATAGCTTTATGATCTCATCATAATATACTAACAGCTGTCGTCTTGCAGAAAGTACATATACGGTACATATGACCCAGTACATTGGCCCTAGGATAATCAATATTTCGCTTTAAGCATAAAGTCATGTCACGTGATTCAGCGCGTGAGGATTTGAACTTTTGCACTTTTGACTTGAATTTCATGTTCAATAAGAAGTCGATACGTTGTTGACTTTTAATAACGTCAGTGCAAAGGTACTTTAGCGGTATCACGTATAACCTAGTTTCTGATTGGTTCGGAGAAGGTTGTTTTCTAGAAGGATTGAATTGTTTTTAAGTCGCAATACAGGGAATGATACAGGGAATGATTCATTTTGTTGACCAGAAGTTAGAATAAGATCGTAGTAACTATATGTTGATTTGAGACGTAGAATAATTGGGTTTTTATTTGATTTGCGCAGTCAGAGACTATAAATAAGATATAAACGCAGCGTTCGTCATTCTTCATAAGTACGTTCAGCCTGAAAGGTCAAAAACGAGATTGGTTCATTTTGTGTGTGGTATTCTGCTTCAGTGATATTATTATACAGTACATTCTGGATTTAGTACTGCTAGTTAAAATTTAAGTATTATTCAGCTCCGTTGGAATTCTCAGAAACATTTCTAGAACTTGTGTGATATTCCATATTCACAAGGATTGCTTGGAATTAATAAAATTTGGATATAACCGATTCTTGTTAGTACATCAGCACTTCAGTGGTGCTTTCATTCGGAATATTCTTCATTCTGAATATTTTGGATTAACTTCCGGATCAGTGAACTTTAGAACAATTTAGGACTTTTAAGGATATTCTATACTGTAAGTTATTTTTAATTCTTTCACTTTGATTGTTTGTTGAAATAGTTTAACATTTTAGGAAATTTAATATTTGTGTTTTAAATCTTGAAAGCTTGTTTGAGTCTATTCTTTTGTTACATTACTAGTCGTAACAGTATAAAGTGTGAAGCTTACAACTACAAAATGAATGGAGCAATTTCAAATTAGCATACTTTTTTTTTTCGAGTTCAGCCCGACTCAAATTACCTCAAACACTTTTTGTCAAAGTGTGAACTTGAAACAATAAAGCATCGACAGTCCTAATGCAGTTATATAGCTTTCTGTTTTGGGTTGCTTAGGTATTAGATGTTTGATGGTGACGTTATTATTTTTGGTTTTACAAACATAGCATCAGTACGTTTATATGAGATGGAAATGGGGTGTTAGTTGATATTACCCAATATTTTAATTTTACTGTTAAATGGCTCAAATAAATTCAGGTACAAGTACAATCAACAGTGCATAGGAGAGAAGATGTCTCACCTTTTTTTAAATGTACCTTCAATGATAACAATCATGGAAAACAATCTACTACTTCTACTTCTGATTAGTATTACTCTTATTATAAACTTAAAAGCATTACAGGTAATAATATAGCCATATACGAATCAAAGAATAATAGACACAAAGAGATATCCGTTCCTATATGTTTCTTGCATGATGATTATAGCTGTATCACTTTAATTACACCTGTAGCAAACTACCTTTTATCCCACTCCACTCAAGCCTGCATGAATAAAACATTACACGAATGACACTTCAATCCTTTTTTAATTTGTTTAGGCTCCAAATGGACTTTGTTTTAACGTATGTTGTGATGCAAACACCAGTGAATTATGGAGTAGTGTTTAATGTTGAAAAAAACTTTTGATGAAGTTAATATCAATGTAACAGTGAAAAAGAAATGTCACCTAAGATGGGTCAGATTATATTAGAGACACAGACTTATTGTTTTATTTTAGCAATTAATGTCCTTGAACTGAGAGGTCTACGAAGTCATGATATGTCAAGTTGTTTGAATTATCATTAGACCAAGGCATACAAAGTGTTTTTGCTTCGGTTATTTAGTGCAATTTTGGTTGGTTGGTGTTTGACGGCACAGTATCACATCGATAACTATTTAGTGCCAAGGCAATGGGAATAAACTGCTGTCGCCAGGGACACATCACTAGATCTTACCTCTGCTGGTCCAGGTAGAATTTTAACACGAGATCTATGATTTATGAATCTGGCACCCTACAACTGAGCCACCGCGACTGCCGTGATTATAAATGATATTGGTTGTGAATTGGCTGAGCATAGTTGGTAAGTCTATTCTTCAGCAGATTTGCGCGACATATTTATCTGATCAGACGACCTTAATAAAGTAATACTTAATACAAAACAGTAAGGTGGGAAATATCGCAATTTATGTATACAATTCATCTCGTGCTCTCTACATTTGAAGAGACAAGAAATTAGTCTTTTCATGTATGTTTGTTATATATATACTGTGTCTCTGTAAAAATGAAACATCAAATAAAATCTTCCAATTTGAAATCATAGATATTGTATCTGTCTCCTTAATTTATCCTCTTTAACACTTATTTTTTAATATTCGACAATTAAGGGTTTATTATTTACTTTTCAGCGACATGTTGGCTTTGCATCGGAATGCATTGCATTTTACAGTGAATATGTAAGTAAGGTTCAGATCAGCAAAAACTTTACTTTATCATAACTAATTGGCAAGTGTATGGCCTTGTATCTTGATGATATAAGCCTTTGGAGATAGTTACACAAAGCCTCAAACACTGTGTATGAGGCTGTCAGAACATTAAAGTAAAGACTAGCGATCGATAAATCGGTTGATTAAACCCTTAAATTGTTGCGCCTTGTGTGATTCAATCTCCGAATGAGATAACTTTATTTTATTTCCGTAAGATATAAAAGAATATAATGTACAAATCACATGGGCACGTATGATTTAAAGCCACATAGGTGGGGAACTGTCAGATAGCATCAACTTTGAGGAACATATGATAATTAATTACTAAATAAGTAATGTATTTTGGCATTCTGAGATCTTCGTATTAACTCCGATAATATATACCATACATAAAGCACCCAGATTTGTGAATATGAGACAAAATTGTAACGGTAATAGCAGTTTTTGCTATATGTTTTCAATAATAGCAACAGTTGTTACATTAATACTAATAATAATAATAATAATAAGAAGAAGAAGAAGAAGAAGAAGAAAAGAAGAAGAAGAATAACATTTACAGGAGAACGATACCACTGGCGTGACTCTCATTTAGCAGTGAACGAAACTAAGTTTGTTAAAAAGGATGGAATGTCATGTAGCCAAAGAAACAACGAAATATTGATATTAGGAAAAAAATGATGCATTATACAATTGAGGACACCATTATGAAATGATGAGCCAGAAAAAATCAATTTGAGGTTATCGTCGTGATTGTCTCAAATTTGCTGTCATTGTGGCTGGTAAATTTGAAAGTGCGGTGTGCGTCCTGACGGTTGCCAGGGTGTTGTGGTACATCTGTTTTGTATAATACCTAAAAAAAAGGATATAGATTCATTCTGGAGTCGCTTATGTTTCATTATATTCTGTTTATTTAATTTGGATGATAGACATTTTTCTTTGGATGAGAGCTAGATCTACTGATTGTCCATTACTGGTATCAGGTAGAAAGGGTTACAGTCATTGTCGACCTCTGGTGACCAGCAGATGTATGACGTGGTCAGCGTTCCACGTTTCCGTCACCATTTTAGTATGCAGACGCATCTAGAAGTCGGTAATCGGATGCGAGCACGTGTTTACCATTTAAGGAAGCGGTGAATATTTTTACTTAACTACGGTCAATACGGCTGGATATTGACCGGTAGCAACAGCGTTAAACTAATGGGAGAGTTTATAAAGTATATAAAAATCCAAAGTACATATGAACAGAACAACCAGTTACACACGATTCCTAGTATGTTGCTATCTCTCCTCATTATATGATGTTTTCACTTCCCATCAAACCGGGCAGAAACATATCATATACAAGTAACGTATATGACTTCTGGCTTTTCTGTCTGACAATAAAGCGTCAAGAGTTATGTAGAATACAAATTGAAAAGAATAATCAAGATCTTAAAGATTGCCTGCTTTTAAGATCGGGTGTTGAAAAAATACAGATGGTGAGTAGTTTATATTTGCGTACCATCTGACAAATGATATTCACTCTTGCCCTATATACCTCAAACTAATTTTTTTTTATACCTGCAGGAAATATATACGACAAGAGAAATCACGATGGTGAAATTGACATGCAGCGATCATGGCAAGCAGGTCTTGTATATTTGTGACGATCATGAAGCTCCAGTATGCGGAGATCGTTTGATAAAAGTTCATTTTTATGCGTAAGCAAACAATCTGTCATTTCAGTAGATAATAGAATGGTAGAACTAAGAAATGAGTGTAATCAGTTAATTGATGAGGTAAGAAAACATAAAGAATTGGCTCGATCTTTATTGGAAGAGAAGAAAAAGAGGAATGAGAATGTAAATTACACATGTACGGAGTTCAGGTTAATGATAGAGACCACCAAGAAACAATTAAATGAGATACTGGATAAAAAGGAATAAGAAATTTTGAAATAGATCAAAGAAATTGAATTGGATGAGAAATCATCCTACAGTGATTCCTTAACGACGATGATAGATGTACAAGGAAAACTTTGCTCATTAATTACCGAGTTAGAGAAGGCTCAGAATGTATCGTATGTCCAACTCACCTCAGATCTTATTAAAGGAAAGGGTTGGGTGAAATAAATTTGAGACATAATCAGAAAATGTTTTATAAGTGTGCAGACATGTGATTTTCAGTACCCCGATAACCGAGAAGTTATAGATGTCTTAAAATGTGTTCAAGCCTTTGGTAAAATTTCAAAAAGCTCTGTCGCCGATCAGAGCCAATCGGAATGTGCACTATACAGCGCAAATAGCCAAAATGATTTGTCTTCAGCGCTCATGGATGTCAACATGTTCGTAGCAGTAATGTGATCAGGGTATCAGTAATGTCTAAAAAGAAGTGTGTTGTGCAGACGGAAGTGTAGAAATTATGGAACTCTTGAAGCCAAAATGACATCAGATATCTGTATTCTTTAGTCAGATTACACTTTACTTTCCACGTGAATTGTATCTTGTACCCTAACTTCTCACCTATTACACTTTACACTTTACTTTCCACGTGAATTGTATCTTGTACCCTAACTTCTCACCTATTACACTTTACACTTTACTTTCCACGTGAATTGTATCTTGTACCCTAACTTCTCACCTATGGATTTTGTACCTCCAACACTATTTTGTACTGTGAGGACACTTTCCTTTATGTCAGAGAAAACTTTGACATGTTTATGTTCAACCGTTATTTTCAAGGCTTGGAACAAGCTTTAGTAATAACAGTGTTCTCTTTATATTTAACTGTAAAAAAATATTCGACTTCAAAAACTTCTGAGATTGTCTAGTATGTTAGAAGGCATTACTAAATTCTACTTAAATCTCAACATATAAATATCTTGTAATCAGCCTACTTTACTACTTTAAGAGTTGATTTGTTCTATCCTGGCAAAAACGTTAATGTATTTTAAATCCTCTCAGGTGTAAATTAATTCTGAGTAAAGAATAGACTCGGTAAATGCTTTTCAATATATTCACTGTGTCCAACCTCTTGCGTTGATGCATACAGATATATTATTTTAACCGATATGTTACAGTTGCTTCAGCTGTATGAGGTGTTCCCATATTCTTGTTATGAAACAATCTCTTTATTCAGATAATGCTTATTCGTCTATTCCTGCAACACCGCAGTTGATGCTTTCTGTTTACAAGAGCGCTATAGTTTTGGAAACTAAAGTTTTGGAACCATACATTCTATCAGGTAATTTGAGTTATGCGTGAAATATTTGACTAAATATTCCAAATGATTTTTTCGAAATAGACTATATTTTTAACTTATAGAACATAGGAAAGTAAATTTATACATAATACAAATATGCAAACAATGTAAAGATTTCAGAAATTAATTAGGTATGCAATCAATATCTAATAATTTATTAATTCATATATGAGAAACTATTCTTCAATGAAATTGCAAATACAAGACCTTTTGAAGCTGAGAACGCAATGACTTTGTGCAGAATGATGTAAAACGCAAACTCATATAATTTCTCGCTTTTTAAACTATTCCTAGTTCCAGAGTATAAGAAGACTGACCGTTGGTAAATAATATGACAGACACATAATCTCTCTCTCTCTCTCTCTCTCTCTCTCTCTCTCTCTCTCTCTCTCTCTCTCTCTCTCTCTCTCTCTCTCTCATGACATTTGACTAAATGACAGAAAAATGTTGTAATCAATTTTTAGCTTCGCGAAAAAAAATTTATCCAATGTGTCATAAGAATTGAATCTACATTAGATCTGTGGTTTTCAAAAAGACACAAACTAACAACTTTACCAGAAGGAATCTTCACTTGGGTGTAGACAGTAATATTTTGCACCGCGTTTCTTTAGTCTAAAACACGATATTTTGTCACGTTAGAATAATGTTAGTTAGAACATGCCACACATTGGTTTTTACATATTTTAAGAAACCCAGTATGCCTCAGACGCAATTAGACAATCGCCAGAGAGAGTAGCGAAAAATGTTTACTCCATGCCTTGAGTTAGCTGAGGTCAGTCAGTTACAAAAACTAGCTACTGGCATATCTTATATTTGTAAAATATTGATGAATGGAAAATAAAAGTTGCAAGCTCTTAGGCAAAACACAACTGGATGACAGTAAAATAGAGGAGCTTTTTGTGAGAATATTAGATCTATGCTGGAAAAAGAAAGATTATAATAACTAAGTTATTCAATCCTGTGCGATTCCACAAGACGATACGCTTCCTTTTAATTTTGGACGACATGTCGTATGTGTGTTAGTAACTACATTTTTTAGATTCCAGTTGCTTGCACATTTTTTGTGGCCAATTTATGGCTATTTCCTCAAAAAGTTCATTCCTGTTGACGTTTTGTAATGTGTTTTCGAAATTTAATTGTAAATTTATTAAAAGTGAATATATAAATATGTATATATATATATATGTGTGTGTATAAGTAATTGTTTCAGTCTATAGTGTTTTTTAAATATGAATAAGATATTCACACACAGACACACACGCACACACACCCTCTCTCTCTCTATCTCTCTAAGACAACCACGCGCTCCATGTTAAACTAACTCTCTCTCTCTCCATTTCTCTTCTTGTGTCTGTCATAATGACTTACGGTACTTAACATTTGGATTTGAAAACAACTATAGAGTTGATCTCTCTCTCTCTCTGTTTCTCTCTCTCTCTCTCTCTCTCTCTCTCTCTCGCATGTGAATAAGATAATCAGATACAAACACACTCTCTCTGTGTTTCATAGACACTATTTCAACCTCAGTGAGAGATACACATACACTTTCTCAATCTTTCTAGTTCTCTCTCTCTCTCTCTCTCTTTCTCTCTCTCTCTCTCTCTCTCTCTCTCTCTCTCTCTCTCTCTCTCTCATTCTTCCCAGAAGTCCAATTATGGAACTATTCGAGCACTGAAAATCAGAGAAAATGGCGCATCAGTGTGCCTTTCAATTGATGAAGACACCACTATTGATGTTCCGTTACCAAACATGTATTCAATGCATTGTGTTACGACTAGGGGTTGAATGTAACAAAAGAAAGAACGACTCAAACAAGCTTTCACAATTTCTAAAATATGAATTTAATTTCCTAAAATATAAAATATTTTGAACAAACAAAGTGAAAGAATTAAAAATAACTTACAGTTTAGAATTTCCTTAATTAGTCCTACATTGTTATATAGAATACACTAATCGGGAAGTGATCCAATGTATTCCGAATGAATGAATGTTCCGAATGAATGGGTCTGGAATGTATTGATGTACCAATGATTTTCAGTTCTAAAATCCAAAATGTTAATTTCAGGTAAATTCATGTGAATGTAGAATATTGTTAAGTTCCTTGAACAATAGTACTTAAATCCAAATTGTCCTACGTAGAGAATAGATTTTCCACAAGCTAATTTTACAAACAATAAACAATCTTCCTCAATAACCTTATGGTCTGGAATAACGGTATAAGAATGAGCGTTCCATCACTACATGGCATTATATAGGATTCTTCTGCGTAAAAGAATAACCCTTAACTCTGAAACTACGTTCTAAAACAATTCCATCCTCCAGTAAAGAACTTTTACAGAACCAATCAGAAACTAGGTCGCGCATGTCAGCCTAAAAGTTCTTTCGCACTACAGTAACAATACCTTAATTTTAAATCAACAAGATGTTGATCCAGGTCATGAACAGCACGCGCACTCACGTGATTTACCGTTGTTATGTTAAGTTAACCGACATAATTATTGATTTTCCCTGGACATAAACAATGACTCATTGTTGATGTGGATATGTACTTTACCGAAGGCTACTGAATTAAGGAATTATAATACAATGGTTATAAACCCAAATGAAAACTATTTTATAATTTAAAGATGATACACTATTGGCGCTCTTACAGTTTCATACCAATTATCTAGCTTATATTTTTTATGATAGTTTTTAAAGCCCAGACACTTCGCACGTTATTTCTTCATGATAAATGCCGTTAGATTTTAATATACTTGTTATTTTAATATTGTATGTATGTATGTATGTATGTATGTATATATATATATATATATATATATATATATATATATATATACACTGTTTATTGAGAGAGAAAATTAAAAGAAGAAGGGAGAAAGAAGGAGACAAATTACATTAGAAACCAACCGTATCTAATCGGACATGAATTATGTACAGTTTCAATTGCTGTTGCTAACTGAGAGCAACCGGTATTGAAGTGGTCCGTCTGGTTCCTACAGTTGAAAACTCATAATAAATGTATTCCTAATGAGAAAAATATATCTTTCCTATTTACCTTTTTACTCCTATGTAGATCTGCTTGTGTAACAGTAATAATAATAATAACAGTTTTTAATGTGTAGACTAGTTAGTACACTTTTTATGCCAGGTTAAATGTAAATATGAAAAAGATAGCTCTGTGTTGCAAGGAATGGTTTTTATGTGCAGATTATATATATATATATATATATATATATATATATATATATATATATATATATATATATATATATATATATATATATATGCTCAGCTAATATTTGCATCTGCATTCAGGGCGATTATCTCATCTCAACGGCCTTGAAATCTACTTTTCGATAATTTAAAAAAACGGCCGTGTTGTTAAAGCATTATATTTTACATTGCAGTTTACCTCATTAGAATTGTGCGAGTTTTGCCTCATATCAAACAAAAATATTTGACCACAACGCAAGTGAGAAATGCAAATAAAAATAAGTATATATCTGTCCTTGTAGCGTCTTTCATCATCTGAAAAGCATGCTCACTGCGATTAAACTAACAAAAACAAAAATAAGTATTTATCTGTCCTGGTAGCGTCTTTCATCATCTGAAAAGCATGCTCACTGCGATTAAAACTAACAACAACAAAAATAAGTATATATATATATATATATGTATATATATATATATATATATATATATATATATATATATATATATATATGTAGTAGCGTCTTTCATCATCTGAAAAGCATGCTCACTGCGATTAAAACTAACAACAACAACAAAATAAATAAAGGCTAGATAAAATTGCGATATATTATTTGCACCATTTGTCTTCAGTACACCATTCATATTACTTTGATCATTTGTCTTAAGTACACCATTCATATTACTTTGACCATTTGTCTTAAGTACACCATTCATATTACTTTCACCATATATATGTTTTGCAGTTAAATGTTGTAAATGTGATATTCAATAAATATTTGTAATCAGTGTCCCCATATTTAACATAATTTTAAACTCGTGTTGGGCAATACCACCAGTTCCTTTGCCTCTCCTTATTTTGCAAGAAGGCTTTACATTATTTGAATGTGTTAAGATCACTACATTCCTCTCTAGAAAATTAAAAATCAAGTCACATGTATATGCTACTTTAATTGTGCTATTTTTGTTTCTTGATACAATTGACTTAATTTCGCTTTGAGATTGACACAGTTGATTAGATTTTATATATTAAACGCACGTCTAAATTTGTGGCTTGAAAATTAGGTCAGTATTTTCGATGTCACGTAAGTTCAATGAGTGTCTAGATTGGTGTCTAGATTGGACCTTATCAGGATATTGATATTGACACACAAATTCTACTTCTGGCGAACAGTACTGACCTTAAAATAGGACATAACTCTATCTGTCTTATATGTCTGTCTGCCTCTCTATCTCTCTCTCTCTCTCTCTCTCTCTCTCTCTAAACACACGTGTAATTAACATCCACACAATTCAAGTATACTTATATATTCAGTTTGCATTATGCTACAATTGTACGTGAATACAAATGATTATGTAGTTATCTTGTATATTGTGTACTCATTCTTAAACAATTTGTCCGTGTTTCTACACTTCTACTAATTTATGTCTGCATCGTGCTCAAAGGCATTATTGCAACTGGATTCTAGCTATGGAACATGAAGTTATAGTGTGTTTATTTCATTATTTATCCTTTTAACCAGTTTCATACACATTCATAAATTGATTCATTCAGGACTATACTTACCTTACACACTTCTTATTAGGAACTTCCGGGGAATTTGTATTATATATATATATATATATATATATATATATATATATATATATATATATATATATATATATATATATATATATATATATATATATATTATTTTTTTAAGGTGAAACACGAGTGTGTTGGCATGTAGAGCTTTAGGAATGGGAACTTGTGGTGAGGATTACTTTAATTTTGACTGAAAGTTTCATTTTTAAAAATATGGACAGGAATGTTCTAGTATCTACTGCATCCACTGTCATTATTAGTACTCATCTATAATGTCTCTCAGTTTTATCTAGAAGGTACTATATCATCATTTATACATAAATATAGTTTTGAAAGAAAGACGCCAATTAAGAGGTATATGAAATATATATAATGCTGTACAAGGTGTACTCGTATCCAAAGCAATATATCCATGATTGGAATTATTCAATTTACTTATATGTACTAGCGATGCATTTTTGCATGAAACAAAATATAATATAAACACACATGTAGCATATTTTCTTTTCTAACCGCTTTACAAATAATGCAAGTCAATGTGACATCATCATATATGCTAAGTATATTACTTTATTCCTCAGTGCATACAAATGCTAGAATTGTGATTGTTTTAAAATTTGTACTCAATTATGTGCATTTGACATTTGTAAAAAAAATACCATGAATCGAGCTCCCTGACATGTCCATTTTATACTATATTTAAAAGACCATGAATCGAGCTCCCTGACATGTCCATTTTATACTATATTTAAAAGACCATGAATCGAGCTCCCTGACATGCCCATTTTATACTATATTTTGGTCTGTTTATTCATGATCCATCTTTAGTAATTAAATAGCTCTTAAAAGCGAAAGGAAATCTACCTATCAATGTGCAACCGGGTGAGGACTGGAACGTAGTGGTGCTCATATTTGAAGGTGTTTAAAGTGCAGCTGGGCACTTCAGCCAGTACATTGATAACGGTATATGTACCTTGCACTGTTGCGCTGTACAGCAAACTCTACATTATCTGCTTGCGCTTAGGTCAATATATATATATATATATATATATATATATATATATATATATGTGTGTGTGTGTGTGTGTGTGTGTGTGTGTGTGTGTGTGTGTGTGTAAAATCCGAAGTCTAGTACATTTTTCTTTTTGACTTTTTGTTAATTAGGGGTCTGTTTTGTTTTGTTTATTTGTTTTCATTGGTTTAATTATTCATTAATAGATTTCATACAGCTGATTTGTTCACCTGGAGGTTTTAAAAACATATTTGATTCTATTAAAAGATGTTGCTTAGTCTAAATGTACATTGTAGTAGAACAAAAATTGCAAAGATATATCTCGCTTTGAACCAACAGCTACTCATGTTGCCTCAGTTTCTGTATGTTTCTTATGCATATTAGTTTGATGACCAAAAAGTGTCTTACCTTCATTTAACAAACCGACATATATTGAATAATGTTTAATGCATACATTAAAAACGATATGTTCTAAACTGAACATATACCTTAAGGAAATAAGAATAGTGAAGAAATATGTACATTGTTGCTAGGTCACGAAAGTACGAAAGGTTGCAAAATTGAGTTTCGGGAACTTATCAGGATATTAACACAGACAACTGCATTCTATATTGATACCATGGCGAACTGACCTGATTTAAATTAGGATATGTGTCTGTCTCTATCTCTTTCTAGATATACACAGTATACACGAATATCTGGATCGAATTACGTTGCTAATGATGTAGCTGATCTGTATATTTAAAGGGTGAGGGTGGGAATTTAGAATAAATTACATTTCTGCTAGTATAAGAAACACAATTGTTAAAGTAGGCAGTTTACAAGAGCCTCAGATGTTAAGGTTTTAAGGCGAATTTAGTCATTCCTAGTAATATAGTTGATGATTGTAGATTTTATTGAAATCAGATAATCTGTTTTAGAGTAATTTGAAGAAAGCGCTGAGTGATTAAGCTTATCACGAAAACTTACTCCAAGCCTTGAAATTAACATTTTATAACAAACATATTCAAGATTTCCCCAAACATAAAACACTCGGATAGTGGTGGAATAAAAGAAGAAAATATAAGTCCTTACATTTGACGTCTGAAGTAGAGTCTAGACCGCCGAAGGGTGCCGATAGCTGATGCTTTTTCGTCTTTGACCCTTCCGTTAGCTTGAATCTCTACAAGTTCGTCTACTTAAGGCACTTTTCAGGCGTTCTTCAAGTCGTCGTTCGCTACTTGCATACATGTAACTGTCCAAGCGTCTGTAATTTTGAAAGATAATTCACTACAGCACGTCCATTTTCCCACTGGTTGTTGAGTCCCTTGTATTTGTTTTTGCGTTATATTTCCTTTTTATAAGCTTTACACACTTAACTGATGTGTTACTGTTGAAAAGCAGTGTAAGCATTCCATCGAGCATCAGAATAACAACACTAGTGTATAAATTTTGCTGTCCACCTTCTCTCCCAGAATCATTCAACTGATGAATCGAACGCAGAAATTCGGTTCAAATTTGATCTGATAATACAAACCAGGACCAAAAAGAAGACCAACATTTTAATGTCTGTTCTAATATGTACAATCATTTGTATGATGCAAATACCTGAAATGTAGGAACAGTTCTGTAAAGGGCTTAAAATACTTTTCTTTTATTTCATCATAAATGCGTGGACTAATTATTCCACATTTCACGCGCTTCCCCTTCCATTCTTGTAATATTCAGATAATCTGTACAAGTCAATCTGTTTCAACGGATAAACATTTTTCAGCGTATATACTATTTTATCGAACTTGTCAACTAAAATAGTACGCGAAATCCTCTCTCTCTCTCTCTCTCTCTCTCTCTCTCTCTCTCTCTCTCTCTCTCTCTCTCTCCAATAACGAGTAATTATTTACCTTTTTTCCTCTGAGTAATAAAATTACAAAATGAACATATTGCTCATTTTGTTGATTACAGCGTGTCTCTTCAAGTCTTAATTATCTTTCTAGATTGTGTATAAATCTTTTCTTAAATGCTCAAACAATGCGATATGGGTATCAGAAGTGAAAACACATTATTTTAAGTAATTGTGATTGCAATCTTAAAATAAATTTTTGAATAAATACGGATTATTTTTCAACCAGGTTAATCAATGCATTTGTGATAATACAGTGAAAATAGCAAGTAAAGACAAGGGCAGATTCAAATCATATCAGATGTCATTTAATCTATTTACTAGTGTAAGGTTGCTTATACATATAGAAACTTTAAGTTGTGATCCCAAATAGATAAATAAAGAAATAAATACATTTTCAATTACTCCTTCATAATGCACTAGATAGCAGCAAAATGAACATGTTAACTACATTACAAGGGACGTTATCTAGGGCTGTCAATGATACTAAATAGACATATTTAACTATGTTGGAGTTATGTGACATAAGTTTTAAAACCGAAGAGGACGCATACAAATCGAATATGAAAGAAATGCTTTGGATAGCAAATACTGGTCTTACAATATCTGCGTGCACTATAAGGATGTATAAATATCTAGAACTGCGGACTACAAAGGTAACATATCACATTCTCTTAGTCAATCATTACACATTTTACATATTAGGAAAAGAATAACGTTTACATAAAATTATGTTATTAAAACTACTAATTACAACTATTATAGGTGCATAGCCCCGTTTTTGCCTTTAATGAATGTAACTGATTCACTTCAAAACCAACAATGTTATATTTTTATCTACTCTAGATATTACTAACCAGTCAGCATTGAAGGTATCATTGGTCAAATTATGATATTACTGGACATGTTAGATTACTGAGACAATTTTGAGAGACTTCTTTCCCTTGAGCAGAGCGCAGCGAAGAGAATCTGTGAAAGCTTGGAAACGAACGCAAAAATATTGAATAGTTGTTTCATGTTTTAAATACTGATTGATATGGGTTTTGCAAAGGCTTCATCGAAACCAATTACATTCTTATAAATGCATTAGTTTCTAGAGTGGTGACATAAATATTTCTCGAGTTTAACAACATAGCAACGCTGTCGTAATAAGAGATAGTTTCTGTCTGTTTACAAGTTAGACATGAGATAAAAGTGTTGTCTATGGATGTAGTGTCGAAGAATAACATGAAGTAAATTACAAATGTTAATTTGTTGATTTCAAATACCAAAAAAAAGATATATTCCAATGTTCTAAAAAAAAATGCAGATCAAGAGCTTATTTTCATTATTTATGATAAGGTTGAAACAAGTAGGTTCAATCCTGATAGCGAAATGGTTGCAGTATCAAGAAGGAATTAAGTACGTTTGTAAAAATACACACATTTGTAGTCGGACAAAATTCCACTGCAACTTGTAAAGATCATTAACTTCACAAGGTCATTTTACAACGACTCAAGAAAAGCAGAGATTGAAATTATGGAGGACAGTATAAGATGAAATTACAACACATGGTGATTCAGTATATAAATAATGTTGTAGAGTTAAATAATGAGTTGAAAAAATTTGACATAAAATTTAAATTATTCATGTGTTTGAAAAGTTTGAAGGAATGTTGCAAATTGTTGAAAATATGACTTCCTGTTAAAGAGGCATGTCTTTCAAACTACTAAATACAATTTATCAGACATCATTATTACCTGGATATTGTTATTTCTTTTTAAATGACTCTCAAAGAAGGTAAAACATCTTTGCTACAATCCCCTGAAATTTCATTAGCTTACATAAATAACAATTATTTGTAGCAAGAAATTAAACAGGACAAAGGAAAGAAGAAGACAGTTAATTAAACAATTTCATAACGGAAACGAGTTTTACAACACAAACGTTAAGGATTTATTAGAAAAAGAAAACATACAATACTTCTCAATTTACTCAGACAACCAAAAAGCATCTGTAGCAGAAATGTTGACAGAACCACTAGTATGTGGAAGTATTTCACTAAAAATGAAAGCACAAAATGGATAAACATTTTACCAAATTTTATTGATGGCTACAATAATATTCATCATAAATCGGGTTGAAGCAATCACAGGGAGAATAGAAAGTACATCCAAAACAAATTGGTACGCATGAAAAACTGAAAAGGCGAACACAATCTACCCAATGCCCTAGCAACGTAATAAACTCCATCACTGAAGAAATAAAAAGAGAAAGCCTTTACAAATATGACTTTGATTCCAACTACATCTAAAGAAAAGCTGAAAAACATATGCAACTTAAAAATCTACAAGCTAATCTACGTATGTTGCAACATAACAAGGCATAATGTTGACGCAATCATGACGGAAATTTAAACTCACGAATTTCCCTCAAAGAATGTATAGGAATAACACAGTCAAGTATTCATTTTTTACAAGCTGTTTACTATGTGCAGTTTGATGTAATGCATAAATTCAATATTCTCTTACAGTAAATTACAGAGAATTTAATCCGCATCAGTTGATATAGGAATCCTTTTGCTTTGGGGTTTTATAAGATAAGGTGCAGCTTCAGTAGGATTAAGTCAAAAAAGACATATGAACAAATAGGTTGGACATTCAGTTTTAGTTTCTACAGCAACGCAACAGATTAACAGATGAAGGACCAGCATGGTTAAATCAAAGCGTCAGTTCAGGTCATCTGCATCTTAGGTGCACAAGTTCAAAACAGAATATGTACACTGCCAAACATGTTATTTCAAAAATTAATACTCGGTGAGTAAGGTTACGACTCAGACAATAACACAGTGGTATAGGCAATATATATTCAAGAGTCAAATTAGAGTATGTTTTTGCTCGTATACTACTGAGTGACATCGTCGTGCAATGGGTGTTATTGTTGGATACAACAACATTTTACAGAAATCCAGGTACTCATTTCAACTTGGATTAAACGTAACCATCAATATCGACGTAGTAAAGAACATTATTCCAAAGGTTTATAACAATCCATGACAGTAAAACAAACAATTGATAACAACATAGAGTAAGCTGTATCTAAAAAAGAAGGTGCATGTTGATGATAGTCCTATGACATTCGATACTGAGACGTTTAAATGACACATGTCAATCAAGACATTAGGTCTAATTCAAAAAGCAATGAAAAGCAATATTGACGCGAGAGTGGCGAAGCCAAGGTGCAGAGCGCTAGTGACGATACAGTCTGACGATACAATCCATGCAAAGTCTGACCATGGAAGACACAAACAATCTTATATATCGATTGTAATGGCTGCGGAGTTGCAACAGGTTACTTTTTAAAGTAGTGGCTTGGCAGAGTATCATCGGAGCTTGTGTGAAGCACAGTTAAGAACCGGCAATTATGTTAGATGGTTTGTGTACATTTCCAATCATAAGTAAGAAGTAAACTGACATGTTCAACATTTTAAAAAAACAGTTTGAGCAGCAGCCTTAATTGTCACATATGGAAGTTAATGTTCAAAGTTATTTGTGAAACTTCCTTACTGAAAACCCCATATTTATTGTTATTATAAATTTATATTGCATCATAATGATGCATATAATTGCGTTTAAAATGTATGACCCTCACTAAAGATGGCGAAAGTATTATCTGCTTCTGGTATGTGTACGAAAGTGACGTATCACTAGATCAAAGAACTGTTTAACATAGATAGTATAGTGTAGGGAACTTCTGGTATGAAATGAATAGGAATCCTGTAGAAATTTTTTAAAAATTGAAAGGACTAATGCTACTGACCTAAAGTCAATACTTTTACCGAGAGATCGATAAATAAAGAAACGATGACAATTATTAGAACGAATTAGGAAACTAATGTGCATTCAAACCCAGAAGCGAGATTTTAGAGTGTGTTCTAACTTTAATATTTCTATAAACACATTGAGAAATAAATAAATTTCATCCCTATTTTTAGCCAAAATTATCGACAATGAACTTAGTTCTTTCAATTGGTACATGTGGCTAAGCCTGTTTCCCCGTTAAATGTAACCTATTATCACTTAACATAATATGTCCTCTTGTTCTACTTGATATTTGCTGCTCAGGTTCTCTGACATAATTATATAAAGCAAAGGTTTAATTAAGATATGTGTATGCAGTTAAAATTTATGTGCAATTTTTTTTAATACTCTCTCTCTCTCTCTCTCTCTCTCTCTCTCTCTCTCTCTGCCTCTCTCTCTCTCTCTCTCTCTCTCTCTCTCTCTCTCTCTCTATTTGTTCCTTATCTCCGAAGATTCCCTAAATCATATGCCAATATCATTTTTTCAACTTTTGGAAGGTTTAGTCATCATTTGATAGCTTGTATAATAATGATGATTGGAAACAATTAGAATTAGCAGCATGGCCTATTCGGAATCCTTTTCAGAATACTTTTTGGTTTGACACAATTTAATGGGTAGATCCCTATTTTCTGCTTGTTTCTTCGCTGAGAAATTTTTTATAATCCCTCCATTATGTTTTGACAACAATTTGTGACCATATAATGCACACAGAAAATAGGGCATTTTCACTTTAAATAACCGTGCAATCAATACACTTCTACATTAGTTATTGGTCGGATTGTTCTAGAATGACGTCACACATAGCAGCAAACGAAGCCTTGGTGAAGGAAGATAATGAGATCGGTAAATATGGACAAAATAGCTGTTCGGCAATTTTAACGGTACATTTCGGGAATTTGGTGGAATAAGTTTTACCTGATTTTTAATCTACACATGTTTTTCAATAGGCACGAAATCTGTACATAATTCATTAAATCTATGTTTATTTTTTTGTAATAAATACTATTTTCACTGCAGATTAAAGTTCTTGGCATTTAAAATTTTCGTTAGTACTCAATTAAATCTCTGCTTCTCTTGCACTTTGAACAAACGACTCATTGGTGTCTATTGTTTGCATCTCTAACTTTTGAACAAACGGCTCATTGGTGTCTATTTTTTGCATCTATATTTCCTCTGATACATTTGTTGCTTACCTTTGCACAACAGTGTGGCTTAACGGATATTTATATAATGTTTCTTTAACAGGATACACCTATTTGTTGCCTTGTTTTGTCCAACATAAGGTAAAATAACAACAAATGTCCAGTTTTATATGTTGTGCTTGCATTGTTTTCGGTCGTTTTTCATTCAGATTTGAATTTTACTATCAACGTATTTTCCAGAAAATAGATTTGAGGCTGCTTTTTTTCTGACAAAATTGTATTTAAATTGATTCATAATAAGTCCTTCCTTCAAATCCTCCTGATGTGGGTCAATTCCTTGACCGGAAACACTAGCACCTTCACTTAGAGCAATATCATGATAATCAAATGCAAGATGTACAGTACTTCAATCTAGTGTATGTATAACAAAGTCATCATTATCATCATCTTCGTCACTTTATGCATACATTTTAATTTTTTTCATTTAACATTTTTCATAAAACGCCATCTTATGCCATTTTTCAGTTATTTAAATAGCAAAAATTGTATCGTTGATAAATAGATAATAGTTAACTAAAAAGACTGTGCCAAGCACAATTGGAAAAAGAATTGGTACTTTTAGATGACAAGGTCGCAAATCAATTATCTAAAGAAATTTGAAGACTACAAACATGAATTGAACAGAGTACAAAAAGAGATCACGGGTAAAAATGTAACTGTAAATAGAGCTGAGAAAATAGACGATGAACAAATCAATAAGACAACTAGAATATTTGCCAGTACTGGAGTTGATACAATTTTCAAATTACTGTATTGTGTTTACTGTGACATCGATATTTAAATAGTTTACTAAATGAACTAAAAGATGATTACGTGACTTCTAAAGGATTCAATTACGTCATTTGATTATGTCATTTAAATAGGAAACATTTCAATTGGTATTAAGTGATAGTTTTATAACTACCAAGCATATTAAGTTAATTAAAGCAATCTAAGGTAATAAAATGTCAACAAGGATAGGAGTCTTGATGATAAACGTGCAATTGTTGCTTTGTGGTCAACAGCATTTGCTGTAAGAAGTATAATTTTATGAGCAGCTGCAAATCATAGCATAACGTCTTTTACAGAAAGCAGACTAGACAATATTGTTCAAGATCTCCTCTATGATGAACTCCGTTTGATTCAACTTGTTTCTTGTGCTCTTTTATCTCTTTTCTGGATTTAATCTTAGTATGTTTTGGTCTGTTGTTTTACTGTTTTCTTTTTTGTTTTTTGTGTGGCCTGTGTTTAAAAAGTGACAACAGTTTCTATTCTGCTCTGGATCGGATGGGTGAAAAGATTGACAGGATCAATTTCTGAATCATATTTACTTACACCTTAGGATTTTGTAAAGTTTAGCCATCTTCGATAGAATGCATATCATTTTCAGTGTTGTATCTAATATTATGCTTTGTTTTAATCATTATAAAATAATCCTTCTTATCAGGTGAAATTTTTTTAAATTGTCATCTTTGTAGTACCTTTGTCTCTTTTATATTCTTTGTCGTGCCTTTTTGTATATTCATGTTATCTGTTTTATTCTCTTAATATGTTTTGTTGTATTCAGTTTGATAACGTTTACATTCACTTTGTTTCTAGCAAAAAATAAGTTATATATGTTACTTATTCACATACAGAGATTGTTTTGAACTTGAACTCCTTTATTTAAAAAAGTGAAATATCACATTAATATGTTCACAAATAAAGTACATTTTAAGGATGACTTACGAATAACCTTTGTTCCAATTCAGATATATCTTGATCCAACTTTTTGTGTTCCTTCTAAATTAAAAAGAAAGTAAAGAAAACACAAGGCCAGATGAATCTAGACAAATCACCATAGAAACTGTCTTCACAAAAACCTGCGTAGAGTTGAACTTTGCAGAGAATCGGGAAACTTTCATAAGAATTCAATAGATTAAAAGCTGAATAATTGAAAAGAGAACAAGAAGAGTCTTAAATATCACAGATGAAGCAACTGATAAAAGTTGACGAAGTTCAAACAATATTTAATCTTTGATAGGTGGTTGTATAACTGTTTCTGTAGTTTATTCATATAGCTTTCAACATTCACTTGTATTTATACAAGATGTTGAAGAGAATACCAATGAACAATCAGCTAAATCACAGCAACAAGATAACACCATGTCTGGATCAAATAACCCAGTACAAGAAATTTAATTTTCAGATATTAAATGTTAAGTTGAGAAGAATGAATATTATTGACACTATATAATATGTAACTCTGCTATAAAACTGGTATGTGCACTACGTTTAAGAAAGCTTTTTAATGTGTGAATAGGTCCACCCCAAATATGGATATTGGACAAATTATTAAACTAATTACACCGTTTTAACTTATTTCACAACTGACACCATACAAATCTGTTAACACTGTTACCACAAACGTAAAATCAGACTTACATTGCTAAATACTGTAGCGTTGTTGGCTAATGAATAGCATAGCTTTAACCTTCAGACACATTTCGAATGAAACAAAAACAATATCAACACAACTCACCATGCAACATTGAGATTTGCTCTTTCATGTGCCTACAACATATTGTTGAAAAAGATATTAAAGTTTACTGTAGGTCCATTACTGAACATGGATATTAAAAAGGTTGTAAAGCTAATTATTACAATTTTAATTAGTCAGTTTACAATTGCATATGGGTTAATACCTGATAACATCGCTTCTTAATAAATAAGTACTAATGAACCAAATGATTACATTTCTCTTTTTAAAAAGCAAACCAAATATTTTTCATTGTAGCAGGAGAACCTAAAATATATACAGATTCAGGAAAGTCACTTACCACCTACAAAGCTCAGACGCAGAGCGTCACTCCCAAGTTTAAGCTGCTATTTTACTATATATAATTACCACAGCTTTTATAGTTAGTTGAGCAAAAAGACACAAAGTACACCTCATTTATGTCCACCACTTCCAATTTTAATGTTGCAACAAATTAACAAGATTATAAATTATTTTGTCAGAGAAATAAAACGCTGTACAGATGTGAGAAAGAAATCAAAAGTAGCATGGAAAAGGTTGGATAAGGTGGTGGTTAACTTAGCGACAGTTTCAGGTAGCATGGATGTAACAGCAGCTGGATCGGATGTTGCAGGAATAGCTACCGTTCAGAATGTTCCTTTAGTTTTTAGTAGGTTAAATATTGTTTATTATTTGTAGCAAACGTTTTGAAGGACATGTATGATCGACAACAAAGTTTTAAAACTGGATGAAATAGTAACTAATATAAGTAGTATGGTAAACACCGCACCAAAAGCACCGGGTGCAGACGGATACACAATTCTAATATGTTCCTTATCTGCTGAGGAACTACAATATTTAGTAGAGCTAGCATCCGATCCGAGACTCGTGCATATGGTCTCACCTGTCTCACCTGCCTCACCTGTCTCACCTGAAAAATCATACTAGTGATTTCGATAATGGCCCTTTTACATACTACCATATTTTTGTCGTCTATCAATGTGGACATAATTTTGTCTTCAAGCATAATAAATGTCGAATTAGAGAGATAACGATACTTATATATAATGGCTTGGAGAGAGCATCCACAACTTGTATGAAGCAAACGGAAACGGAGACGTAAGACATGTTTTTCGTCAGATAATTCTTGCAAAAATCCTAACAACTGTGGCTACATCCTCATTGCAGTTTCTAGCACGGATAGATGTCAGACGATATTGAGCGCACATCGATTTCTATTTGAGTGCTTTAAGGGAATCATTCCCAAGAGATCTTGTCATTGTTCCCCTTAATGGAAATAAATCTAATAAGAGGATCGCAAACTTAGATTCTGTTACACGACAAATAAATAAGCTGCACGTCGGAGTTGGCAAACATAAGAAGACAGCACAACCCGTTTTAGCCATAAATTGTAGAAACTGAAAGAGTTGCCATAATTCAATCCATGTTTAAAGCTGAAATGTCTCTTGGTACAAGCCGTAGAGCATTTTTTTTTTTTTTTTTTTTTGCAGTGGTGTAAGAAATAAATCTTACTCACCCATTCGCAAAGTTTGGTTTTCAGTTTGTTTTGTAAAGCGGCATAAGGTGTGTCTTTAGATTATGTTTAGTTTTATTGACACCATAATCCAAGACAATGTTTTTGTTGTCGTATACAGATAGATCAATTTTATTTAGCGTTACATTGTCCAAAACACGGTGATTAGATCTGATCGTCTTCATTGTTGCGTAATGTTTTTCTCTAGATAGCGCTGATAAATAATCCGCATGTGTGATAATACTTTTAGCAACACTTTTTGTTTACTCCTTTGACGCACGTTTTGACGTTGTTATCAGCAAGTTTGATTGAATACATTTTTGCTCTAAGACCAACAAACTTTTTGATTGGTATTAAATGAGGTCTCATCTTTAAACTTACCAAAAACTTTTTTTGTTTGCTCGCGTCATAGAATTTGCTATCACGTGGGTAATCTAAAAGTTCAAATTTGTTTTTTGCAGTGTATATATCTTCATAGATATCTTCAGTCGCAATTTCATAGCATAACGAATCTGTATCAGTAAACAGCAACATGGTTTTGTCGCCATACTTTGCTTTGATATAGCCATAATTGAAATCATACATATGCAACTTTGAAAGATCAAGCACTGTGAAAGCGGCATAGATGTGTTTATTTAATTTCAGTTGCGTTTTCCTTTTTATGGATGGCAACAACATTTTCATCAAATATTTGTATGGTTGTAAATGCCAGGTTGTCAACGTACTTGTCACGACTTATTGATTATTGACCAGTTCTACGTTTACTCGTTTGCGAATAGTTTCCATTGTCCGACCAAAAACAGAATTATTCATCAACTTGAAGAAATCTTTTTTAAAATCAATTTTTGCCGCAGTTCTTTTTGCTGCGTTAAAGTCGATATAAGTTTTCAACCTAGGCTTCTTGTTTAAATTTTAATGCACGATGTATTCTGATTAACTGCAAAACCAAGTCCAGACATTGTTTTAGACTTCTGTAATGAATCATACAGCGGGTTTTATCCATTAGATTTGGAATCAATTTTGGAATATTGAAAATGCCAACGCCAAGTTTTTCTTTGAGCGACAGAATATGAGGACTTAGCATAGAATCATCCACTGTAATGTTTTCTGGTGCTAGCGGATAATCATTATTAAAGTCACTCTACAACAATTTTTCTGTAACATTTTCTGGATTTAGCCTTGAGAAATCACCCACAGGCAACTTTGCGACATAGCCCATTGCGGAAATATTATTATGACGCAGATAAATGATGTTTTGAATCCTGCGCATAATTATAATTAACCAGACACTTGATGTTGGACACAGAATGTCTACCTGTAATGACAGAGACTCCGCCAGGAACTCCTTTTCCGACAAAATGAAACATTTCAATGTCAGTGAGCAATGCCAACTTTACATTTGACAACTTAAGCGCAACATCTCACGACAAGCCAGGGCTTGAATAGTACCAAACAGAATCCAACTTGTAATAAGACATACAGATATTTCGAAAGTTGTCAAATACATCAGCAAGCATAAATACATCTGTTGCTAGATACAAGTCGTGGTACTGTTATGTATGATGTATATATAATATTATAGATATTTTAGGAAATTATAAATGTTTCTTGACTTTAATATTTGCTTAAATCTTAATGTTGTTTATGAGAAAAAACATGTTTAACTAGTGTCCTTGAATTAGGTTGTTTACTTCAGATTTGAGCTAAAGGATAGTTTTGATAAACAATGTTTTCTAAATTTGAGGTCAAGGTTGATTTTTTTTACAGATAAAACTGGAAAATCCTTAGAGTTATGTGTAAAAAGACATGTCCACTCAAGTAAAATTCCATTACGATGACACATATTCTAGAACATTCTGTCATGTGACCAATCTTTATATATACCATGTTTAGTGGACAGTTTTTCAGTTTCGACATTACTATCAGTCTTGTAAAGAGCTATTACAGTTGTGGAAAGTCATTCCAAATTCTAAGAGAGGAATTATTTTAAAATATTCTTTGGATTATAAGTGCTCATAAACTTTTGGATTTTGGATTTTTAATTGATGATTTTAGAATGTATGTGAACTTATTCAGAGATATTTTTGAGTACTTCATTTTGACATCAGCACATTAAAGACTACTAGTACATCAGGACTTTGAAGACCATTGGCACATCATAACATTCAAGGATACAGCTGTGAATTCGGAACATTCTATATTTAGGACTTGTGATTAAGACACTAATTCTTATTGGATTATTTGGATTTTAATACACATTACTGTAAGTGTCTTTTTTGATTTTTCATCTTAATTATCTAGAAATAAATTGCTTGTTGATTTTTACTTGATTTGTTGGTTTCACTTTCTTTCTGTTACATTTTTCTAGACCATAGAGTCGTAACAGTACTCATCCATACTGTTAATGTCAAAAGCAGACCAGACATTGTAGGCGAGTTCATAGTCAGCATCAGAAACATTATTATCATTACGTTGACTGTGGAAGAGTTGTTTCTTTAAATGTATCACACGACGACATGTAGTCATACGAGTAAATTCCTTTGCGCGTCACCAAATTAAGTTTGTCACCAGGACATTCTTCTGTTTATTTGAATATTTTTGTATTTTTGACAAGCTCATCCAATGAAGCGTTTAAAAACAGAAGTCCAGCAGTCTTTTGGTTTTGGAAGTTTTCCAATCAGCAAATGAAGATTAAAAGCGCCGCCATATATTTTACTACGCTTGCAAACAGAATAGTGTCCAATAATTGTATTGCCTTAAATACAAATATTGTCATCGCAGGCATGCATATATAACGCGTAAAAATGTTTCAAGTACGACAATAGGTTGTTCGCTGCAGACGTTAACATGACCACCAAAAATGACCTTAGCAAAACTGGATTGCCTTTTGCTGCAAACGGCGCACATTGATTGTTTGACAGAACGTCCGTTTTTAATTTAAGATGAAGTTTCTTTCACGACTGTCCGTATTCTTTTTGCATGATAAGCACCACGAAGCTGTGATTATATCTGGCAGTTACATTACACACACTAGGAAATCATTTATGTTGATTAAACTTACTTAAAACTAACTTGTCATTGTCTGGAGTTGGCAGCTAATTAAATTCCAGTAAGATATATAATGCCGATTTTCCTTGGCATTGTGATCTGATAAAATTAATACAACAAAGACCACAAACTGAACTATTCATATGCTGAATTTGTATTGAGTTATAAATACAACTTCGCCGCGCACTAGAAATATATTTTATGCATACTTCATTGTTGCCGTTTGTAAAAGTGCGCCTTATTGTAAAGCGAACATTATAATTAGGATTTTCTGGATCAACAAGACACCACGGATGGCTGATCTGATGGCACCAGCATCGCCAGTACCAACACTATCAACAATCAAGTCAGCACCTTGTTTGTACCTTTTGTTAACTGCTTGACTGCTCATATCCTTGTACCAAAACATATTTGTTGCTGAACTTCTGCTGTGGTTGTCACTGATCATAATTATATTCATGATGATGCTGGCAGCATACAGATAGTTGCTAATGTCCTCAACGGTCTGATTATTCAGTTGATTTCGCGCCGTCTTAAATAAACTCCAGCCATTGTTTATGAATGCGACGTTTGTATTAGCTGCACAATTACCAGGCGGAGCAGCACCGTTTTACAAATAACATCTGACTTCAAACAAAGCTCTTTGAGGCAGTAAATAGACATGTTCATCACATGTGTCAATAATTCTTGTTCCAGGTTTGTTAGTTTGATACGAATCTTTGTCCAAATATTCCACATATTCTTATTCGATGGTAGATTCATCAATGGGCGCTTCATAAAAAAGCTTAAAATACTCTGGCGTAAATCTAGACAGCTTCTTTATACATCCTCGATACACAACAATTCTCTTAAGACCAGATCCTGCTGTAATATTGGACAGGTTAGGCAGGTATGGCTGTTCGCATATCAAGTTAATTCATAATATTATCACAGCGCTTGTACAATATTTTTTTGGCAGCACTAGTCATTAAGCGCTCAGCTTCTTTTGTGGGTGCAATTTCCTTGATAAATGTTTTGACAGGATCCAATGCATCAGGCGGCTGAGGATATCGTATTATAACAGGCTGCTGTGGCGTTGACGTTCCCTCAATCTTGTCTGCCACTGTGTCCTACCGCTGATCATATTGCTGAAGCGGCACTTTTTGAGGCACTTAGGGCAATTGGAGCAACTTTTTTTAACTAAACCAGGCTCTGACTTAATAATCTTTGAGAACAACGTTGACAAGAATCCTCCTATGATCTGTTTGTGCTTAATTCATCTTGGCTTCATTTATACAACTCGGTTACATAGTTTTGCTTAGCGCTTGCAGAATTAAACAAAATGTGACTCGCTCATTAAGACCGAAGTTGTTTTGAGATTGGTCAGTAATTGACATTGTGATTTCTGGTATGCTGTAGACATTGTTGATGGGATAATAAATAAATGGCGAAGGTTTTGATCCTGCTGGTACGTTTGGACTAAAGCTGTAAATGACATGGATATGGACTCTTCGCGCGTCAAATGATCTTCAGCTATGGGACAATTGATGAGTAAGTTATTTACATCGCTAACGTTTATTAGAAAGTCACGATCGCAAACGCTATTGTAGAATTCGCAAAATAAAACCTAGTAAGCTTCTTAAGCTGTTGTTGATTGTAGAATTAACTCGGCATCCAGACTTAAGCGTCAATCGTGTTTGAAGCCTAGAATAATTTGGCTCGATTATGTTTTCGCCAACATGGCCTCTATATTTCATCATCCTTTATATTTCATCAGCGATGTCAACAATGTTGTAGGCACCTGGAATGATGGTGAGCAATGGTCTTGCTTCATTAGCGGAAGTAAAATTAAAACAAAAATTGTTATTTCTAGTTGTAATGTTATGAAACGAGTTCCATATTTCTGCAGAAATTAAAGCGACACCGTAGCGAGTATCCGCGATAACACTGTGGGTGTGCTATATGTGACAGTAAAAGGACTGCTGCTTCCATGAGCCGACTTGGAATCAAAAAGAGGAGTTTGGGACATTTAGTCTACATCAAATCATTGTATAAAACATTGTATTCTGCATTACTAATGATGCTTTGTTGAAGTAAATGATAGTATATCTACGATTACATGTTCAATTGACACTACAAGATTTCCCGCTTGTTTACTGGCAGATCGCAACTTTAGTCGTGTAACGAGCTCAGATAGACCACTGTAATATTTAATGCCAGTACCTACTTTAGGTTTAAATTTAGCAATAGTTTTGTCGAAATCTACTCTAGTTTTTTAACCTCAGCAGCAAGATTTCTTAGCTTTACATCAGCTTTTCCAGCTTTTCTACTAAAGTACGCGTTTGCATCTGCAAGATTTTTTCTAGTAGATAAAACTTTTTCATAATCCTTTTTAAGCATTTTTTTTTTTTGTTCTTTAATCTTGTTAGACCATAAAGCAGTATTTTCAATAAGATCTTTGTATTCTTCTTTAGAGAAATCCTTCAGCCAATCCGCAATAAGTTCATCATTTGTCTCTTGTTCAATTGGCTCAGATACCGCTTCCTCAAAAATTTCTTCTGGTTCAGATTGTGTTGTTGCTTCTGATGCTTACGTTGTTAGTTTTTGTTGCTCCGGAAGTTGCTGTTCTGAAATCTGTTCTTGTTTTTTTACTGTTTGGAGTTAGCACTAGCAATAATCTTCTTCAAACCGCACCAGTAGCTTTTTGGTCTTTAATTTTCTTGCCTTGTTTTTTTTTTTTTTTTTTTTTTTTTTTTTTTTTTTTTTTTTTTGTCATGTTCTGCATCTCTCAGAAAAGTCATAAAAGTCATGTGTGTTGCTGCCAGTAGTCTTACATTGCTTACATTTGTCAGCGTCAAATGCACGACAATGATCGCGTGCAATAGAATCTATGTCGCGATTATCCAGGCCTGAAAACAATGCAAAACAACCTGTATTGCGTCGAATGTATTTTGGCACATCATATTAAGACTGAGCTAAATAGATAGAAGTGCGGCGTTTGTTTAGTGACAGCAAAAAGTATTCTTTGATTTTATCAATGTTGTCGCGGTCAATTTCAATCTCATCAAATACAATGACAGAATCGTTGTCGCCATCCAATTCTTCTACTGGTGTTATTTCTGTTGGATCTACTATTGTAAATGTTGTGTTACTATCAGTCTTAGTATAATTAGCAACAGATAGACTGCTAACAGCCTCATCAAAGTCACTAAGTGTCCTACATTTTTCTTGACTTAGATTTAGCGTGCAAATTACTACTCTGTCATAATTAAACCCATTGTTAAACAGCATATTCAAAAGTAAGCTGGTTTCGCTGCGACCTGTTGGACCCACAGTCATATAATGACAATACGGAAAGAAAAAGTGATGTTTCGACGTTTTGAGGTTTTCTGAGTCAAAGTTGATGATGCGCATTTTTATATAGCAGAGTATATACAATGCGTCATTATACAACTTTTGGTACAGTTATTGGTGGTGCTAAATGAAGCACAACAACATCCATTTCTGATGCAGAAGTTAACAAACGCTTACTGAAAACTGGTGATACTATGTCTGGACCGCTAAACATGTCTTCGCAAAAGATTACAAATGTGGCCACACCAACAGATAACACAGAGGCGGCTAATAAACAGTTTGCAGATAAATATGCAAATGCTAAAGTATTGCTGATAGATGCCAATACAAATTTTCCTCGAGGACGCTTACTTTCTGTAGGACAAAACTTGGCATCAGTAATCCTTGGCAATGAAATGTTAGTGTCATCGCCATATGTTCTGGCGCTAGCTGGTGCAAATATGACTGGCGACATCGACATGAATTCTAAAAATAATGACAAACTTAGCCGCGCCACTTGCTGATGTAGATGCAACTACAAAATCATATGCAAATGCAAAGTTTGGTACGATGACATTTTGGTTAGCGCACCAGTTACAATAAACAGATATACTGGAATGGCTACTTATCTGCCAGTGGGTAAATCTGTGTGCGTCGTTTTTCGTTCGCCCACAAGACGGATTTTTGCTTAAAGATCTTCTGAGACATCTTATAGTTCAATCATCATTCAAGCGCCAGAAGGTTTTAGGAGAACCAACCATGTAAACTCAGTTATGTTTGAAGTTACTGGCGCTGGAATCAATGCGACCTTTCCTCAGATCAAAAATGTGGGTGTGCCAACTGATGATGCAGATGCAACAACTAAACTGTATGTGGACTCCAAGCGAATAAAAATACGATTGAGCATATTCCATTGCTGTCTTCCAATTCCGGTAATCGCAACTGATTGTTAACCTCTGCATCATCGGAATATTCCGCAACCTTTAGAGCGCTTCTGGCTTTTGTGGACCACATATCTACTGCGTCAAATAGCGAATGGGCTACAGCAGGCGTTTATAACAATGTTTGGATCAGAATAGATTGTCCTGTGCAACTGAATACATCAACAGTTGGTGTCTAGAAGTGTCCAATGACTGCGCTAACTGGACCACGGTTCACACAAGGAGGGATAAATTATGGAAAGCTCTAGCTACGTTTGACATTGCATACCGTGGTACAAAAAATGTCGTCTCTTCAGATTGTATTGAATTCCTGCAATGTCAACCAATCCCGGTCTGACTTATTTTCAGATTTTTACGCTAGATGATCTTATGTAAACAACATATATAAGATGTCATAATTCGTAAGAATTGCACGCGAATTTAACACGCTGTCATTTGAAGAAAGCATCATGATGTTGATTTTGATGACGCAAGAGTTAACACGTTTTATGCTACAATTGGTGAAAACAAACAACTGCACAAAACGTTTTTGGCGGATCCAGGCGTAAAAAGTGATAATTACATGCGCAATCTTATGACAAACTTAAAAACGTTCTGCAATGACAATGAATTGGCCAATGTATTAGAAACATAGGACTCCTCTTTAAAAACATACTGAACAAGTTGAGTTTTGATACCTTACAATTAGTGTATCTAACCAGAAGAAATAAACGCAGTAAATTGAACGAAAAAGAAACAAAAGACATAGATGCTGACTATACATGAACGATAATCAAATCTTCCATACAAAAAACTTTAAAAAAAACAAGAAAGACTTCACGAACACGTCGACAAAGGGTACTTTTTACAGGAGCATGGTTTGGATTATGACGACGTCGAAGCGATTCTAAAAGTGATAGCACTGCCTGATAAATGATTGCTGGTATTCCACAATCACAACCTGAGCCATCAAAGGAACTGCAATTCAAAGTTGTAGATAACATCGTGGTAGATTTAAGTCCAATATGTGTGAGTAAATATGAAAACATGTAAGCAAAAAAAATCGGAGGGTAAAACAAACTGACGCTTGTGAGAGCACATCTTAAGATTTGATTAAGGCACACAATGCCTCACTACCAAGTCTGTTGTATTCATTCTCTAGAAAATCAAAGCTCGCATCAACTCTATGTCGATTTTAACATAGCAGTCAAATTGATCATTATTTTTTTTTCATTAGAATCCAAGTGATGTCAAGGACGTCGCTTACAAAATTATAGGCGCAATGGACTATCATCGGTTTTCTAAGATCATAACACTTAAGTTCAGGTGGAAACTAAGCGCAAGGAGCTTCTTTGTTGGCATCTATAATTGCTTCTGCATACATATATCAATTGCTTACATAAGAAAGTAAACAAAAGTCTTCAAACTACACTGCCATCAAACCTTATTTTGACTAAGTCATACTCAGATCTTTTGCTGCCAAGTTTGTTGTATTCTTTTCATAGCAGGCGTCTGGATCTTTCTAATTCTATGGCAATATCTGCATAAAAGTCAAAGTGTTCTGGATTTTCTTTGGATGTCTGGTAAATCATCTTGAGGGCGTCCTTGACAAATTTGTAGGCACCATTTAACTTTTTGATTTCTGAAGTCATTATTTGGATATCTACTACGTTCCAGCCTGGTGGAAAAGTTACTGAGGCATCATCTGCAATCTCATATTCAGCCATTGTTCATCTTAAGTCAAAGTCAAACATTATATATACTATCTTTTTATTTCTAATTCGCATACAATCTGCTGCAGTTTTGATTTTGATTGTTTTGCCATAGCCTGGTTCGCTGGCAATATAGGTAATTTTGAATATCTTCCACGGTAACACAGCAACCAGCTTCTTGTCTGGACACTTCTTAGTGATATCATCAATCGCGTCAGAAATTCAATCAGGCTGGTCTTGAATGTCTGTAATAATGTAATCATTCTCTCTATGTAAGTATTTCGTTAGAAATGAGGACAAGTCGATTTTCAGTAGATTCGCCAAGATAAAGTCATCCTTGTTACCAAAAAATCCTATGATACCTAATGCGATTGGATCCTTAGTGTACCTGTCGTAATCTCTACTATGAAACTTTTTGTTGTATTCTGGGTAAAACTCCATTTGATCAAAAGAATTACAAAACTTTTTATCGACAAGCCGACCGTAAGAAGCAACAACTGAAACTTCTAACCCTGATAATACTTGTGGCAAATAATATTCTGGCAACTTGCTGACGTCTCTGCTAAAAGGACCCTTACATACTAACAGCAAAATGTTATTCTGTTCAACAATGTAGCCATCTGGACTGTATCTAAAACCATCTATAGTGGAATGTAGATATCACTACCCATCACTTTTTCATTCATGATGATCTCAATGTATATTCTAATGACTGGCTCAAATAATGTTCTCCATAGACATGGTAAAGTTGTATACAATCGTTGTATGCTAAGTTTTCTATTTAGCTATATCCTCAACGGTAGCAAAAGGGCAAATTTCAAGAACTGTGGCCAATTCTGAACCACCCATTGTCGTAGACATTAATGAATACCATTCGAAAGACCTCTGTTTAAGCCGATGTACTTTTACAAATGATTCCAAGATAGATGTCGAATCAATTATCATCCGATAAGATTTCTTCAATTCATAAACATTTAGTATATAAAAATATAATAGTATATAGAAAGGCCATTCTCGAAAATACTAATATGATTTTTCAGGTGAGGCCATATGCACGTGTTTTGAAAAATAATATTTTTTTACAAAAGAACAGTCTCAGACAGAGTGCGAGCCCTGCTTAACATTTTAGTTCCTCGGCCAATAAGGAACCTGTAAGAATTTGCTATCCATCTGCTCCCGATCGCTAGTGTGAACGGCTTCAGAGGCTGGATTTTAGGTCATAACCTTTTCAACTTCCTGCAACGTTTTGGTTGTCTTTCAACTCTTTGGTTATGTTCACATCAGAAGTTAAGGCAATCCCCCTAACTGTCTCTCATCCTGAATGTAAAAGGTTTACTAGAAAAATTTGTCATAAGTCAACCTGTTCTAAGAACAAAAAACGCATGTATGATTTACTAGTCTCGGCCGCGCTCACGCTCAGCCTCACCTAAAAAATCTTACTTTTGTTTTTGAGAACGGCATATTTACCATACTACTATAGTTGTAATTAGCCTTTTATTAACGCACACTAGCATGGTGGAAATATGGCGCACACGAGTTACTTCCCCTGATATCAATGATTTATATTTTTTAGGTCCACATACTTATGCAAATTTGCTTACACCATAAACTAAGAAACATAATGTGATACTGATTTGTATATAAATTAAAGTCTATGTATATATATATATATATATATATATATATCTGTTGCACGGTCTGGTGTATCACAGAGTTGGTCACTCTCTCTTCACATTTTTTAAAACCAAAATATTGGCAAAGTGTGTAAAACTTCCGCATTAGAAACAGTCAAAAAAAGTTGGCAGGTTGAAAAGTTGAAAGTCTGGAGTAAATTCTATAGAAACAGAATATTTAACAGATACATTTATAAAATGTAAATAAGCATGTAATTTCTTATAGAGACATAAAGTTGACCCATCCAAATACGAACATACACTGGAACATATGTTTCAAAATCATAATTTTAATTGGAAATAAATCCACGATAACATAATCAAATGCACGAAAAATACAAAAATGAAAATTTTTCAATATAAATGTCTTATACGTATTACGGCAACTAATCATTAAAAAACAATGCAAACTAAATCTCTCCTCTATGTTCGATTTTGTGACATAAATTAAGAAAGAATACTTGTTTTCTTGTTCTTTATTTTTTTTAAAAGATTGTATTCATTTACAATATTTATTTTGTTGAAAAAGTAATGTTAATCTCACGGAAAAACAGTTAGACTTCAACATAAATATATAACATGTAGTTTTCGTGGTTAGCTGAAATAATAGGGAGTTAAACAAAAATTGCATAATAATACCTGCTAAGCAATATATTTATGCGTCCGGGTTAAACACTAGATAAACCTCAATGCAAGATTCAAATGTTAAGTTCAATTTGCATACTTGATCAGTCATCTCACACATAGTTTTTACATTACTTCTAACTGCGTATCAAAGGTTCACAAATCTCTACAACGTTATGAGTATAATAATTTATGATCGTACCAGTGGGAAAGAATATCACAATCTTACTCCAAGGGTCATGTTGCATTAGAAAACTTTATATGGTCCATTGGGTAGAATGTGGTACTACACAACTTAACTTTTCAAGATTCTAAACGAAGTGGTATAAATTAGGTAATTTTTGTCATAATCTGTGGAGTCTGAGAACTGATTCTACAGACTGGTGCATTGCAGTCAGTTCTCCAAATATATTGATAATGGAAAATTATCCTGACATGTGTGCATGAATATTTAAAGGCAAACGAACTCTTATTTTTATATATGACTTGAATGAATATACTAAGTCACATCCGGCCTATCGCGGATACGTTGGTTTACCGATTTTATATTTGATCTGTTATATAACAAACTCACACAGAACAACGATGTTAAACTATGAAGTGTTACGACTCTATGGTCTAAAAATATGTAACAGAAAGAAAGCGAAACCAACAAAATCAAGAAACCTCAACAAGCAATTTATTTCTAAACAATTAAAGTGACAATTCAAAAGACATTTACAATAACGTGAATTAAAGTCCAAGTAATCCTAAGTGTCCTAATATCCAAACATATAGAATGTTCCGAATGAATTCGAACAGCCTTGAATGTCATAATGTACCACAAGTCTTGAATGTCCTGATGTACCAACAGTCTTGAATGTCCTGATGTACCACTATGATGTAATCCGGAATGTTTTGAATGAGTTCACATAAATCCCAAGAAGTCCTAAAATCAATGGGCACTTTAGTATTTCCAATGAATATTTTAAAAAAATAAGTCCTCTCTCTTTGAATTATATCTGGTTTTCACAACTGTAACATCTGATTGTTAAAATATCTTCTTTACAGACTTATGTTTAGAACAAGAACTAAAGAAAAGAAAGATATGTGCAATAAAGCTTTCTTTTGAATATGTATAATTAAAATTACACAGGAATGTCTTATCAATGACACTCAGCTTAATTACGCCAAATAAAGCAATATAGTACTTATATTCACCTGAGAGTGCATCTGCAATCACATTGTCTATTCCCCTAATGTGTCCAATGTCTATATTCTGTTCCTGCAGTATTAAACTCGACCTCAACAATCTCCGATTTGTATCTTTCATTTTGTTAGTAAAAGTAAGGGGATTTAGATCACTGAATACAATATCCCGAGAAAGAGCCGAGGTAACACACCCTTCAAAATGTTGTAATGCTAATATCAAAGCCAAACATTCCTTCTCAATTGTGGAATAATTTTTCTGGTGCTTGCTTAGTTTTTTTAGAAAAATAGCACACCGGCTGATCCACACCATTTTTGTCTTCTTGAGTCAGTACTCCACCAACTCCTACATCACTTGCACCAATACTAATTTTAAATAATTGGCTGAAATTTGGTGCAGATAGAACTGGTGCATTTTTAAGCATGGTCGTGAATTTATCAAAGGATTCCTGACACTGATCAGACCGACGAAACTTGGATTTCTTACTCAACAAATTTTTCAAAGATTCAGCAATTATGGAAAAATTTGAACAAAATTTTCGATAATATCCAGCCGTACGTAAAACTCGCATCAGTTTCTTTTTACAAAATGGCGCAGGGAATTGAGATAGCCTTGACCTTAGCTTCTACAGGTTTAATTTGACCTTGTCCCACAATATGTCTTAAAAATGTGACACAAGCTTTGCAAAATTCAGTTTTATTTAAATTAATCGTCAGATTTGCATCACTGCGTCGATCGAAGAATTTAAAATGGTTTCAAAGTGATCTTCCCAGGTGTCGGTCTAGAAATTGACGTCATCGATGTACGCGTCACAATTATCTAGACCAAATGTTATCATGTTCATAAGACACTGGAATGTTTCCGAAGAATTTTTCATACACAAAAAAGCATCACTTTATATTGATAAAGCCCCGTTGGAGTTTCAAATATTGAAATTTCTTTTGCCCTTTCCGTGAATAGAATTTGCCAGAATACTTTTAAAACGTCAAACTTGGTGACATATTTTGCATTTACAGTTTTATCAATGCAATCATCCATTCTTGGCATTGGAAATGAATCCGCTTTGGTGACACTGTAATGACACTGTTTCACAGGTGTAGAATCTACAATGTCAGCGTCATGATAGATTTTATTTGTTCGTGTATGAACATCAGGAAACAAGTACTCATACTCGTGTAATAGCTGTTTTAGTTCATTTCCTTCCTCTTGTTGTAGATATGAAAGTTTATGGTCCTGTATGTCCAATATTTCTGAATTGCGAAGCTTGGTTACAGTCAGATTGTAGGACAGGTACAACTAAATTAACTGGATAATTAACTGGGCTATCTCTGTCAAAATACTCCTTTAACATATTTATGTGACAACATTGTTTCTGTTTACGCCTCTCAGGAGTGTTGATGATATAATGTGAGTCATTTACTTTATTTTCAACGGTATAATGACCACAAAATTTAGCCCGAAGAGGATTTTGAGGTATGGGCAAGAGAGCCAGATCTTTATCGCCAGACTTAAAAATCCTTTCCTGATTATTTCTGTCATACCTTAATTTCACTTTTGACTAAGTAGAGTGAAGATTCGATCTTGCTATTTCACAAGCCTTTGACAACTTATATTTGAAATCAGAGACATAGTCAAGAAGATTAATCTTTGAATCTTCATTTGAAAGAAGTTTTTCTTTCAATAATTTCAAAAGTCCACGGACAGATAGTATGTCCAGAAACCAGTTCAAAGGGATTAAACCCCGATGATTCTTGAACTGATTCCCTAAGAGCAAACAACAGCAAATGAACACCCTCATTTCAATACCTTTCTGTATTAAAACAATATGATCGAATCATATTCTTCCCAGTTTGATTAAATCCTTCCAAAGCTCCTTCACATTCAGGATGATAGGCAGAAGATTTAAACTGTCGGATGTCTAATTCATGCATAACTTGTTGGAAAATTCCAGACATAAAATTGGACCCTTGATTAGACTGGACAGATTTGCGAAGGTCAACAAGTGTAAAAAAAACTTCACCAAAGCTTTTACAATGGTTTTAGTTTTAATATTTCTCAAAGGAATTGCCTCTGGAAATCTTGTAAACGCACACATTATGGTCAAAAGGTATTCATTGCCTGACTTGGTCTTAGGTAAGGGATCGACACAGTCTACTATTATCTACTAAATGGTTCGTCAGAAGCAGGAATAGGTTGCAGATGAGCCTTAGGTATCTTCTGATTTGGTTTTCCTACCATTTGACAAGTGTGCCAAGATCTACAGTATTTAGAAACATCACTTTTAAGTTGCGGCCAATACAAAGTATTCAAGATCTTTCAATAAGTCTTATTGACTCCTCAATGACCAGCGAAGGGAGTTTCGTGGGCTAGACTAAGAATTTCCTGTCGATGTGACTTAGGAACGACAGTTTGATAGCTCACTGACCACTCGTCACCAACAGGTACCTCAGGTGGTCTCCATTTTCTCATAAGGATCCCATTTTTCACAATGTAACACACTGGAACTTTTGTGGCTTCAGTTTCACTAACAGCCTTCTAAAACAAACATCAGATCTCAGGATCTTGTTCCTGAAAGACAACCAGTGATTGTCTTTTGTCAACCTGATTAGAATAGAGAGAATGAGTTGTAAAAAGAGGATCACTGTGATCAATACCTTTTGACTGATTAATATCAGGTCAGAAAGTACCTCATGAAAAGACTGACCATTAAATGTGTCAGCTAAAGGAATAATCATTCTCAAGAGCTCTTTTTGCCATGGCTCTGTTAACTGCACAAGCAGGATCCAAATCAGGGATTTTAAAACAATAGGATCACCTTTTTTGATGCAAACAAGGTTTGTTAGTTACAAGTGGATTAATTACGACCTTATATCCAGCTAGGTCATTACCTAGTAATAAATGGATACCTTCTATATGTAAAACAAAGTCCCTGCCCCAACAGTCACAGGTCCTGAAACTAAGTCTAATACCAAGTTGACACAATGGAGAGGGACATTTACATCACCACACTCTACTCCGTTAATAAGTACACTTTCACTAGAAGCAGACTACTCAGACAAAGGCAAAGTACTTGCTAACAAAAGACTCTGAAAAGCTAATGTGTCACTTAATATTTTAATAGGGATAGGTTTGACAGAATCACCAATAAGGGATATAGAACCTTCTAACATGAATGGTTCACAAGTCTCCAAAATAGAATCAGACTGGGGTTTGTGTGACCAAACACTTGTATTGCTTTCAATACAAGACCGCGACATTGACCTCTTTGAAATAAGAGCATGTGGAATACCTCTGTCTGTAATCTGTTGCTTGTTTTTCAGCCCTTTTTGTAGAATAAGTGCACGTAGAAAGAGATAAGGATTTCTGATGCTTACTTTTTGACCTGTAGCAATCAGAAATAACGTGCCCTTTCTTTTTACAATAAGTGCACATAGAAAGATATAAGGATCTCTGATCAGTCTTATCAGATGTTTGATTTCTTACAGTTGTGCTGTTTTGTAATTTAGAAGTACTCCTTTGAGACTGAAATGTTTTTTACCAGAAAACTGCTAAGAGGAAGACTTATTGATAAAATAAAATTTGTGAGTCAAGGAATAATCATCAGCCATACGAGCAGCATTTTCCAAAGTTTCCACATTCTCCTCGTCAAGATAGGTCTTGACATCACCATGGATGCACCTCTTGAACTCTTCAATTAATACGAGCTGTCTGAGATTATACTAAACTTGATCAACCTTCTTGGCTGAGCAACATCTATCAAATAGTTTTTCTTTTTTCTTTGCAAATTCGACATGAGTTTGTCCAGTTTCTTTTCGACAATTCCTAAACCTTTGTCGATATGCATCAGGCACCAACTCATAATTCTTCAAGATGTGTTCCTTAACCACAACATAATTACATAATCAGTGCTTTATTGTACTGACAGTGACGTGTAGACTTCACGAATTGTGTCAAGTACACATTGTAATAACAAAGTCCAATGCTCTCTTATCCATTTTAAGTTGTCAGCATTTTTCTCAAAGTGAAGAAAGTATGTATCTACTTCTTTTTCCTGAAATGGGGTTACTAACCTAATATATCTGATAAACTCAAAACCAAAACTTGTGTGTAAAGGGGAGGGGGAGAGTGCTCCGCCTGTCAGTTCTAATTCTTTTAATTTATATTGCATTTCCCTCTCTCTCTCTCTCTCTCTCTCTCTCTCTCTCTCTCTCTCTCTCCATCTCCCTCTCCTCATTCTCTCTCACTGCATTTGTATCTCTCTCTCTCTCTCTCTCTCAATTATAATTCCATCTGGAGTTTTTGCTGTAATTCCCTCAATTTCCAATCAAAACAAGATACAGACTTATCAATTAAACCCAAAGCACTATCATTTAAAATTTCCTTTCCCAACAAATATTGAATTAAAATATTCTGTATCTCTTGTTTTGTCAAAGACGCTTTCGTTGCAGAAAGATCATAATGTTTGGCAAGCTTAAGCGACTGGTCCTTTTTCATAGACACTAACCCTACCTGGGTAGGACTTGAAACAAAGTTCTCAACCTTAGATGACATTGTGAATGCTTGCTGGTTTTGCTAAGGATTTCTCAAAATGGGTGAAATAAAAATCATTAGCAGGGACAATGAAAATTCCTAAACAAGGTCAATTTACATTGTAATTAAAGAAATTCACATCCCGGACGAGCCCCCAAATTCTATTACGACTCTGTGGCTTCAAGATATGTAACAGAAAGAACTTGCAACCAAACAAAATCAAGTAAATTCAGCTAGCAATTTATTTCTAGACAATTAAAGTGAGAATTCAAAAGACATTTACAATAACGTGAATTAAAGTCCAAATAATCCTAAGTGTCCTAATCACAGGTCCAAAAATATAGAATGTTCCGAATGAATTCGAACAGCCTTGAATTTCCTGATGTACCAAAAGTCTTGAATGTCCTGATGTACCACAATGATGTAATATAGAATGTTTTGAATGAATTCACATAAATCCCATTAAGTAATAAAAACTATGAGCACTTTAGTATTTCCAATGATTATTTTCAATAAATAATTCCTCTCACTGAATTATGGTTTTCACAACTGTAACATCTGATTATTAAAATATCTTCTTTACAGACTGATGTTTACAACAAGACTTTAAGAACCCGAATGATGTCTTGCTCACTAAGCCCATATATATATATATATATATATATATGTGTGTGTGTGTGTGTGTGTGTGTGTGTGTACCTGACATTTCTCACATCAGAATATGAGTAATTGTTATGGAAAATTACTAACAAAACCTGCCTTGAACTCAAATGCTATGTAAACACGTTGTTTACAAAATGAGCATAATCTAACTTAAGTACAACTTACAATCATGGACATATATTATAAATTCAATAAGGAACATGAATTCAGATTAGAGAGATATACGAGGAACCAGTTAATAAGGCTGTCAGATTTATTCAGCCTACTCCTAGAACCTACAGACTTTAACTACGGCAAGATAAATATAAATGTTCTTTTACATTAGCTCAGAACCGTATCAAGATACTGCTAAGACATGTACATTTCCACATGAAATCATGTTATATCTAACACATGTACATTTCCACATGAAATCATGTTGTATCTAAGACATATACATTTCCACATGAACTCATGTTGTATATAAATTAAATAAAGCTTTTATATCATATATCAAAACTTCGAGTCATTTTCAACCGACTGTCATATTAATGCATAACCGCAATCGACAAAGCAACCTCACAGGTACGAACAAAAATTATTTTCGCACATGAAGAGCTTACAAAAATGGCGACATCCTATGCCTCAGAAAAGTTGTTGTGTGCGGACAATAAATCGATACACTGTCCCTTATTAAAGGGCTAAAAACAAAACATCCGTAAATATAGAATTTTTTACACATTTTTACAATTAATAAAGTCGGTTTTTCACAAGCACTTTGTTTTTCTTGAAAATACTTGTCACCTTAGACAAATGTTCTGTTATGAGCTACTGGCACACATCAGGCAACAATCTGCCTTTTACAACTCTTAAGAAACTTTGATCTTCAATGTGCAGTCTTATTGGATCTTCCTAAATATAATACGTACTCTTGACTTACTAGACAAGCTTCGTTTTGCAGTGAGACACATTTACATGAAAGTTTGCACTTGATTTATGCACAACCAGGCATGTTCTAACAAACTTGTAACGGCTCATTTTGCACTTCTTGGTGTAAAATGATACAACTTGAAGTTGGATTGAGGGAGCGAATAATCGATATTCGGGTATAGATTAAAATGTCCTTGCAAATAATTCTTTTATGATAAAGAAACGTTTAATTGTTTTGTCTATATCGCTTAGTTTTACGAAAAAGAGTGGACTTTTTCTTTTGTCCTGTACGCATTTGTATCATAGCGCGAGCTATCTTCAGTTCACAATTCGGACGCTGTGATTTGCCACTAGCTCGATGGTCTCAACAACAGTTCTTTGAACGCTTATATGTATTTAAACCTTATCTTTGCGCTCTATCTTGAGGCGAGGAAATTGTCAATGACACACATTTCTTTTGTTGTTTTTATAGCTGGATCGGTATTCACTATATGCCATTTTAACCTCGATATCATTTTGTTTTGTTCAGGAATATGAGAAAAATAATTCTTCTCCGGTGTTGAAAATGAAAGTTCAATTCTTGTAATCCGAATTGTCAAAACCTTGTGTGTGACTCATGTGTGGAAATTTCCTATCCTACACCGATGCATATGAATATTTCCATTAATACTTTTTAGATATGCCCCAAGTAACATATTTTCATTGGATGACCGTCCTAACTGCCATCAGTCCAATGACTTTCATTCACGTTGGATAGCTACAAATCCGTTGTGACTACAATCTTTTGATGGACTTTTTACATCAATTTAAAATAGGGCCTTTGCAAACTCATGCATTCTCTGCCACAAGAAAAATTATAGATCAATCCCCTGAGCTCACTCAAAACAGTGGCGTGCTCTCTGGAAAACATGAAAAGCCACCAATGCTGGACAGATCATTACGTTTCTCTACATTTATAATTTACGCACTGGAGTCATACCTAGCGATGTAATGAAATAATTAAATAGCATCCGATAGCATAAGTCTGTTCTTTAACTGTGAAGTATTTGTTTCATTAGTTAACGGACCACTTCAACAGTGCAGGCATTGAAGCCGTTGTTCGTAATTCGATTCGAACATCTCATGCACCGTCTTCAAAATATCTTACCCGTCCACGCACACACTTTTTCTATTAACTAAATGATACATTTGCACTAGTTAGCATTGTCAAAATGGCAGCACTGCATACAAGCTATGATTTATGATCTGACAGTTTGCAAAACCAGCCTCTACTTTTAACGCAAATATATTACACAAGAAACATCTGTTTGTCATTTTGCAAGACAGTTTCGTCTATGATTAAGCTTTTTCATTCTTGTAAAAAATATTATGTTGTACATACATATGCCTCGTGTACATCATTGATCTAAACTGTATCCCTTATACAGTCCCTAGACTTCCACCATTAGCTTATACCTGTTCATTTTTAACCAGATAAATTATCAGTAACAGGTATTTTATTGAAAATAAACAAACTAATAATTCTTTGTATTTTATGTGATTTAGTAACATTAGTGTTTAGTTACAAATTATACTTTGTTTTACTACTTTGATTGCAGAAGCATTATTTTGTATTTTCGTTATCAAATCTGTCTGCTTATTCCGTAATTTCTTAACGTTTGGTCACGATGCTACCCGATAGGAGTGGAAAAACATTTATCCTTCTGCCAAACGTTTGCAGAAACCAGAGGTTAATATCCGTCTCCATGATACTAACAAGAGCTACTGTTGTCTAGAATATAGATCATAATTTTGTCCTGTATTTGGAAGGGGGTCTAATATTTCATGTGAATATTCTCCATTTTCGAAGATTTATGTTTAGAAATGTTAGAGAACATAGCTACATCATGGTGCGAAATGTATATAAACGTTTCGGGTATCTGCGGAGTTTAATAGAAAATATGACTTATGATTCTTGCAATGCTTAGGAAAAAGAAAACGTGCTAATTTTATACGATTGTTTCTGTGTTTGTGGTAGGTTGATCCTTTGTAACGTCAGTTTCTGTTACATTTTCTTAGAACATCATGGGAAACTGTTTGAGAAAAGAATCAGCGGAAGGAATGAACTCATTGTCAGAAGATTATTGCAAGATTTAAAAAATGTTGTAATCTTACTTTTCTGTGTCATGTAAAGCTTTAAGAGCACATCGCCTACTCTTTAAGACATTTTGCTTAGGACGAGTTTTACCTTAGTGCTAGATAGCTGGGACAGGTCTTAAAATCGCAAAGGGATTTTACTGATTTAGTGCTAGATAGCTGGGACCTGTATTAAATAGCAAAGCGCTTTAATTGATTTAGTGCTATATAGCTTGGACATTATTATATAGCAAAGGGGCTTTACAGATGTATTGATATATAGCGTGGACATGTATTAAATAGCAAAGGGAGTTTACCGATTTAGTGCTAGATAGCTGAGACATGTATTAAATAGCAAAGGACCTTTACTGATTTAGAGCTAGATAGCTGGGACATGTATTAAAATCTCAAAGCGCCTGTACTGGTGTAGTAATAGATAGCTGTGACATGTATTAAATAGAAACGGTTGTTTGCCGATTTAGTGCTAGATAGCTGGGACATGTATTAAAATAGAAACTAGTCTTTACTGATTTAGTACTAGATAGCTGGGACATGTATTAAATAGCAAAGCGCTTTAATTGATTTAGTGCTAGATAGCTGGGACATGTATTAAATAGCAAAGGGCCTTTACGAATGTATTGATATATATCGTATTCATGTACTAAATAGCAAAGGACCTTTATTGATTTAGTGCTAGATAGCTGAGACATGTATTAAATAGCAAAAGACCTTTAGTGCTAAATAGCTGGGACATGTATTAAAATCTTAAAGTACCTGTACTGATGTAGTGCTAGATAGCTGGGACATGTATTAAAATCTTAAAGTACCTGTACTGATGTAGTGCTAGATAGCTGGGACATGTATTAAAATCTTAAAGTACCTGTACTGATGTAGTGCTAGATAGCTGGGACGTGTATTAAAATCTTACAGTGCCTGTACTGATGTAGTGCTAGATAGCTGGGACATGTATTAAAATCTTAAAGTACCTGTACTGATGTAGTGCTAGATAGTTGGGACATTATTAAATAGCAAAAGCCTTTACTGGTGTAGTGCTAAATAACTGGGATATGTATTAAATAGAAAAAGGGCCTTTAACTGATTTAGTAGTACATAGTTGGGTCATGTATTAAAATATCAAAGGACTTTTACTGACGTGGTGCTACATAGATGGGACATGTATTAAAATAGCAAAGAGCCTTTACAAATCTAGTGCTAGATAGCTAGGACATATATTAAATAGCAAGGGCTCTTTACTGATGTAATGCTAAATAGATGGGACATGTATTAAAGAAGCAATGGGTATCTACAAATCTAGTGCTAGATAGCTAGGACATATATTAAATAGCAAGGGCTCTTTACTGATGTAATGCTAAATAGATGGGACATGTATTAAAGAAGCAATGGGTATCTACAAATCTAGTGCTAGATAGCTAGGACATATATTAAATAGCAAGGACTCTTTACTGATGTAATGCTAAATAGATGGGACATGTATTAAAGAAGCAATGGGTATCTACAAATCTAGTGCTAGATAGCTAGGACATGTATTAAATAGCAAGGACTCTTTACTGATGTAATGCTAAATAGATGGGACATGTATTAAAGAAGCAATGGGTATCTACAAATCTAGTGCTAGATAGCTAGGACATGTATTAAATAGCAAGGACTCTTTACTGATGTAGTGCTAGATAGTTGGGCATCTATTAAATAGCTAATGGCCTTAGCTGATCCAGTGCTAGATAGCTAGGACATGTAATAGATAGAAAAAGATCTTTACAGATGTAGTACTGGATTGCTGGTACATGTATTAAATAGCGAATGGCCTTAGCTGATCCAGTGCTAGATAGCTAGGACATGTAATAGATAGAAAAAGATCTTTACAGATGTAGTACTGGATTGCTGGTACATGTATTAAATAGCGAATGGCCTTAGCTGATCCAGTGCTAGATAGCTAGGACATGTAATAGATAGAAAAAGATCTTTACAGATGTAGTACTGGATTGCTGGTACATGTATTAAATAGCGAATGGCCTTAGCTGATCCAGTGCTAGATAGCTAGGACATGTAATAGATAGAAAAAGATCTTTACAGATGTAGTACTGGATTGCTGGTACATGTATTAAATAGCAAAGGGCCTATACTGATGTAGTGCTAGATAGCTGGGATATGTAGTAAAAAAGCAAGGGCCTTTGATGATACATAGTTGCACTACTTTACATTCTTGACTTCTTAATGTCCCAGAGCAGAAATATAGTCGGAGACCTGAATTGTATGATAATAGGGAAATTTATTTTTCTATATTTCAACCAAAAAATTAATAACTGACTTTTAATATTAATATTAACAATAACCTTATTTCGGATAACATTACGTGTTGCTTTTTCCGAGCTATGGGCTTGAAAAACTGTAACATTATCCTGCAAAAAAGCTTTAACACTGAGACGATGACGCCGGCTACATCAGCTTGACTATCTCTTGCATTCTACTCCACATAAAGGCAAGACAAAACCATTGTTATAATAAAACTATCGTATTAATAACACATACATGTACATTCATTATTTTAACGTAGCTCATGTATAGATTGTTGAAATCGTCGACTGTTATTTACTTAAGATAGGCTGGAATAAAATATAAGCATGACCGCTTTATACATGTCACAAAGCTTGCTGTGTTCTTTTCATTTGCAACATAATATAGACTACGTTGCTGACATCATTCCTTGACTTAACTGATACCAAAAACTAATCATTAATTGATTCCTATATAGACCCTTTGATCTGTGTCATACTTGTCGCCATATCGGTAATTGGTCAAGGAGTTATATAATTATATAATTATTGTGTAACGGTTAACATTGTCAAAAGGACCATTTTAACGCTAAGAAGAAATATGAATACTGCATGGGCAGTCCTATTTGTATCTAATATAACCTACATATCTACTAGCAAACAGTGGTCAATACTTGTATAAAGACACATTTGTATGCATACATGTAATGAATATTTACCTACGTACCTACATAAATACTGAAATGTGTGCAAATAATATGTCCCGCATCCTCCCCCGCCCCCCAAGAAAATATTGTGTTCATTAATGGCACATATTGATGCAATGTCTATCCGTAATGAAGAACATATGTGTAACAATGGCAAGAAGAAACTTTAGATTAAACAAAGTTATACTGAATAATGGATAGATAAATGTCAATGAGCATGTACATCGGTTTAAAATAATAATATAAACTTCCGCTTTAAAGCAAGTCGATACAGTTAGAAAATGCATGGAAATCATCACAGAAGTTACTGTACAAAGCATTGCAACTAAACATTTCTAATGAACTCAATCTTCTTCATTATCATTTATTAATGTGTCAGAATTTTAATGTAAGCCATTAGTAATTAGACATTTTAGACTTTTTATCCAAATGTACCCAATAAAAAATCAGAAATGATTAATTATACGGAACTAAGCTGAAGGCCTGTTTACAGTGCGTCATTACAAATGATGTGTTCCTAATGTGCCTTATGCAAGTATCCAGAGTGAAATGTCGAAACAGTATAACACTTCCTTCCTTGCTTGTAATTGCTGATCAAAGAAGAAGGCAAAGAAGACTTGGAAGCCAGGGTTGCCCGGTGACATATTTCGATACATTAAATATCGTTGTATTTAACATGGAGACATTGGGTCAGAAAAAGCCTAAAGTCATCAAAAAGAATTCCTTGTCAGTCATTGATAAAAGAAGAGAATATATTGATTCTTTCAAAAGCAGTAAACTGTAACATAAATCTGGAAAATGTAATTTAAATTGTTATAGAACTGTTATTCATATACACACACAAAATCGTATAAACTAGCTTTAGCGCTTTTAGACCTACATTTGTCAAATGCAAACACAAAAAGACAATTGCAAGATACAACAAGTAGCACAAAAAGACAATTACAAGATACAACAAGTAGCACAAAAAGACAATTACAAGATACAACAAGTAGCACAAAAAGACAATTACAAGATACAACAAGTAGCACAAAAAGACAATTACAAGATACAACAAGTAGCACAAAAAGACAATTACAAGATACAACAAATAGCACAAAAAGACAATTACAAGATACAACAAGTAGCACAAAAAGACAATTACAAGATACAACAAATAGCAGAAAAAGACAATTACAAGATACAACAAGTAGCACAAAAAGACAATTACAAGATACAACAAGTAGCACAAAAAGACAATTACAAGATACAACAAGTACCACAATAAAATAACTTGATTTTTTTTCTTTTCACTATTTTTCTGTGTTAATTTTTACGTTGACCGTTTGTGTTATATATACATAATTACGGAACCATAGGAACTTCTTGAAATATGCCCTTCAGATGTTCGGAGGATTCAATCTGGTTCCAATGCTTCTGAATTATCTGTTGTAACTTTGGGGCGTCAGGGTGGAAAGTAACAATGAAGGGGATGCGTTTGTTGGTTCTCTTGGCTTTGTATTTCAGAAGGGTTCCTCAATCTAGGAGACCAGTTTTATTAATACCCTCCTCGATGTAGCTATTTCTGTATCCTCTCCTTCTAAGGTGTATCTTGAGCTCTCCGAGTCTCTTTTCAAAGGTAGCCGGATTAGTTCGAACGCACATACAGTAAGGAAGATTTTTTTATTACGTGCTGGTGGTGGCAGCTGGTGGGAAGTAGATACTGGTGAGAGTCAGTTGCTTTAGAATACAGGTCAGTTTATATGTTCCCATTCAGGAGGAAAATTGAGTATCCAAAAAGATGTTGGACCTATTTGATGACTCTGACGTAAATTTAATCGTAAGATGGCAGTTATTGGCGAATTCTAGAAATATTTTGAAATAGTCGCCCGTTTCGATCCATTTTGATTCTGTGTCGTCAATAAATCTTCACCAGTTTAGAGGTCTATAGGGTGCCTCGCTGAGGAGCTTTTGCTACAGTCTTACCATACAAATATTGGCATACGAAGGTGCCATGTAAGTGCCCATTGCAGTTCCATTAATTTGTAGGACGTGTTAGTTGTTGAATACAAAATTGTTAAACTTAAGACATTTGTGTTAAGGGTTTGACCAAATAGTATGTAGGTGGAAAAGGATCAAGTCGACTGTCCCATGCTTTCTTGCAGGTTGTGATACCTTCCTGCTGTGGGATGTTGGTGTATAATGAACCAACGTCCATAGTTACGAGGAGAGTGTTATCTGTAAGGTTAGTTTTCGGTGTTTTGTTGAGATAGTCCTTTGTATCTTAAACATATGAAGGCAGTTTTTTTCCACGAAAGGCCGAAAGTGATAATCAACGAATTCAGAAATGTTTTCAGTGGGAAGGTTGTTTCCGGAAATGATTGGTCTCCCCGGGTTCCCTTCTTTGAGTATTTTCGGTAGTAAATAAAATCTCCCTGGTTTGGGGTCAACTGGTAGAAGTAAGTCAGTGTTTTATCATCAATGTGACATGCGGTATGCATGTCGTTTAATGTCTGACACACGATTTCAGCGTGTTCAGCACTATATATATATATATATATATATATATATATATATATATAAGTTACAAATCAAACGGCAAATAACATTTTTGCAAAAGCACTGGATCAAAAAAGATCGTGTTGGTCAGGGAAATAATAAATATGAAATAAAACCTGACAAACAACAGTGCAGAACTGGTGTGAAAGCAGCCCAAGCGCTTGCGGAATGTACCGATTCCTTTTCAAGAGCACAAAGCGACAAAAAACGATTACACAAACAAAACACAAACCACACAAACGTAAGTACTATACAGAATCTACATGATGTTAACTGTAGATATTTAAACAGACTATACAATGAAATAATAAATAATACAAGCAGGGCTTAAAGAGGTTGAACGTTGCTATTTTTAGCACTCGTACTGCGGAAATGGTTAGAACAAAGGACCCCAGTTGATGACGTACGTAAGTATGCCAGTAATGAAACCATTGCGCCATCTACAATTGTCCAATAACATATTCTATCCCGGATCTAATGCTTTGCTGAACTGGCGGTTTCTTAAAACTTGCATAAGTCATATTCGAAAGTAGGATTACATAATTAAGTTAGCACTAATTAATATCTTTAAAAGCGCTTTTAAATAAATGTATATAGATATATACGTTCTTATATTTGACATTTGTTACAGAAAAATAGTGGGTTTAAGAAAGCGAAATGGCAGCAAAATGTGATTTTTGTGACTTGTAAATTCCTGGCAACCTATGCACGGACAAATGCCCGTTTGGTTTTAACCGCTAGGTTTGAGTGTTCGCAGGCGGCAAATCCAATAAGTTTTTTTTGGACTTCCTATTTTCTGTGCTCCGTTTTGAACTACGGGCGATTCCATTCAGGATTACATCATTGAAAGTATGGCCGGGAGAAGAGAAATGTTTCGTTACTGTGCTCCTTTCCACTTTATTGGTTTCCCAGTTTGATCTGTGGAGATTCATTCTAATATTTAATTTCTGCGTTTCTCCAACATATTGGGTACTGCATACCTTGCATGTGATGAGGTAGATCGCATTTTCTGTCTTGCATGTTATAGTATGGCTGCCAATATTAAACTTTTCATCTGTAACGGTGCTGGAAAATGTGTTTCCAGCACAGTCACAGATGAAAAGTTTAATATTGACAACCAGAACCGGAGTAATCACGCCTGGCGTATCACCAAAACCAGCGTAACTAAGACTAATGAATCACCAGAACCTAGTTAACCACTCCTGACGAATAACCAGAATCGGGGAAACTAAGCCTGACAGATCGCAATGAATGGGGTAACCACGCCTGCCGAATGACCAGAATCGGGATAACTACTCCTGACAGATCACAATAAATGGGGTAACCACGCCTGGCGAATCACCAGATCTGGGTTAAACGAATCACCAGAACCTGGCTAAATTAGGTCTAACCCATCACCAGAACCGAGGTAATCACGCTTGACTAATGATCAGAGCCGGGGTGGCCACGCCTGACGAATCACCAGAACCGAGGTAACCACGCTTGACTAATTACCAGAGCCGGGGTAACCACGCCTGACGAATCACCGGAACGGAGGTAACCACGCTTGACGAATCGTTAGAACCGAGATAATCAAGCCTGACAAATCATCCGAACAAGGGTAACCACGCCTGGCGAATCTCCAGAACCGACAGGGGTAATCACGCTGAACGAATCACAAAAATTGTGGTAACCACTCCTTATGCCAAATGAATCACCAAAACCGTGGTAACCACGCCTGACGAATCGCCAGATTCGAGGAAGCAATGCCAGGCGAATCACCAGTTCCAGGGTAACCACACCTGAAGAATCACCAGAACCGGGGTAAGCACGCATACGCATTAGTATAACATTTTTTTTTAAAACATTGTATTTATAATCATGTAAAAAGCTATCATGATGCTGACTTACATTAAAATTTCTCCTTTAATTTTAATTGAGTTATCGGTAAATAAGAGAAGAATATTTCTTAATAATTACTCGGCGAAAACAATCCATTACGATACTGTGTTACTTAATTGCGAACTTGGCGACAGCTGAAATGAATTAAGGTCTGTGTAGGGCAGTCCTCGTGACATATGAATGGCAAAAAGCAGACTTGGGCTCGTAATCGTATTTAATTTTGTATTTTGCGGATAATATCAGGAACGCATTTATCATCCATTTGTCAGTATTTTACCAAACTGAGACCAATTAATTAAGAAAAAAACACCCACTTGTCACGTAAAATGGGAAAGAGTTTATTTTTCTTTCCCTCTTTCTTCCTCTTCAGTTTTTACACACACATTGTACTTATAATGCATTATATTTGCAGTTAATCGTCAAAATGGAAAATATTCACATGAAATATTAGACCCCCTTTCAAACACAGACAAAAATATGATATATATTTTAGACAGCAGTAGCTCTTGTTAATGTCTGGTTTCTGCAAACGTTTTGCAGAAGGATATATGTTTTTCCACTCATATGGGGTAGCATCGTGACCAACCGGAACACATTCTGGTGAATGGTTTAGTCAGAAAGGCATACGGTTACTTTTTAATAATGTAAACATATTTCTTATAGAATGAAACTTTTCAATTAGTTTTAAATTAATTGATTAGTTTTAACAAAAAAACTAAATTTAATTGCAGGAAAAAAAGATGTGAAGCTAGGGCGCTCATTTGCCTACAAGGCATCCTTTAATATATGGAAACGTCATTATAACTGAAATTGCGATCAGAAAGAAGTATTACAATATTTTAGCATCCACGCGCTCTTTAAAATCTAGACAATGATCTTTAAAAGATACAGTGAATTCTTGCAGTCAGTAGGTGGCGGGAACAAACGTTAACAAATTACGGAATAAGCAGACACATTTGATAAAGAAAATACAAAATAATGCTTCTGCAATCAAAGTAGTAAAACAAAGTATAATTTGTAACTAAACACTAATGTTACCAAATCATATAAAATACAAAGAATGATTAGTTTGTTTTCAATACAATATATGTTACTCATAAATTATCGGGTTAACAATGAACAGGTATAAGGTGTAAGTCTAGGCACTGTATAAGGGATACAGTTTAGATCAATGATGTGCAGGAAGCATATGTATGTACAACATAATCTTTTTTACAAGAACGAAAAAGCTTAATCATAGACGAAACTGTCTTGCAAAAAGACAAACAGATGTTTCTTGAGTAATATATTTGCGTTAAAAGTAGAGGCTGGTTTTGCAAACTGTCAGATCATAAATCATAGCTTGTATGCAGTGCTGCCATTTTGACAATGCTAACTAGTGCAAATGTATCATTCAGTTAATAGAGAGGGTGAAGACGGAGCATGAGATGTTCAAATCGAATTACGACCAACGTCGCCGAAAGAAAAGTTGGCGAAGTTTTTCCAAAACAAGCTTCAGTGCCTGCACTGTTAAAAGTATGTCCGTTAACTAATGAAACAAATACTTCATAGTTAAAGAACAGACTTATGCTATCGGATGCTATTGAATTATTTCATTACATAGCTGGGTATGACTCCAATGCGTAAATTATAAATGTAGAGAAACGTAATGATCTGTCCAACATTGGTGGCTTTTCATGTTTTCCAGAGAGCACGCCACTGTTTTTGAGTGAGCTCAGGGGGTTGATCTATAGTTTTTTCTGTGGCAGATAATGCATGAGTTTGTATAAGCCGTATTTGAAATCGATGTGAAAAGTCCATGAAAAGATTGTAGTCACAACGGATTTGTAGCTATCCAACGTGTATGAAAGTCTCTGGGCCGATCTAGTTAGACTGAAACGCTTGACTCAATGGACTGATCTAGATCTATATGAATGAAAAGCATGACTCAGTGGGCTGATCCAGATCTATGTGACTGAAAAGCTTGACACAAATTGTCTGATCTAGATCTATATGACATTGGGTACATCAATTGAGTATCTTTAGAAGTCTATATGAATTGAAAATACCTCATTTGTTACATAAATAAATGAATCATCTGTTTCATTCTTCTTGTTTCTATCTTGCCAGTAGTGATATTTTGGAATATGATTTTTATTCACAGAACTACACTATTTTCTGTCAGTTATACTTAGGACGACACTTTCAAGTAGCTTTGTATGTACGAACCATGGAATCAATGCAATATAATTTAAACTCTTGATACGCACAGAGACTACAAACTCAGACATTTGTTTAGGTTATAAACATACCTGCGGAAAGAAATGTTAATATTTTTTCTAAACTGATTCCGGTAAATGCTATACAAAAAAGAAATAGAGCAGAAGTTGAGTCAAGCTTGAAACCAGTCAAAGCGAGATGTATTGGTATACATAATCCTGGAGAAACCTCACACGCTTTGGATTTTTACCTGTTGTTATACTTCGAATCAGATATAAGCTATTTCTCTCGATTAAGAGGGTGCTTCTTAACGAATGATAATCAGTTGAATTATTAAGTGCTTTAAGTGCAAATTATCGAGAAAGGCTTAGTTTGTATGAAACGTAATTCAATCGTAACAACAGCGAAGCACCCAATCATATGTTCACTACATTGAAGATAATGATTCTTCTAAGAAAACAAAATCTTCAGATAAGCGTCTCTCCGTGACGAAGTGCAAAAAAACTAGTGAAGCCAGACAAATCTGATTTCTCTGGGGTTTGAACCCAGAACCTTCTGCGTGGAAAGCCACTACACTACGAAACCTGTAAATAGTAAAATATATGCAAACTGATAACGACAAACTGCAACGTTTGAGTATTACATGCAAAGTGTATGCATGTCCGGGGTCGATACAATGAGAATAAGCTAAACAGATATTAATGTGTTTTAAAAAATGGCGCTTCTTCCTCATATAAGTTCAAGCACTTGGAAGTATTCTACATTTTTTAAATCAATTTAGTGTTTATCACCTTCTCATAATCCAAGTAAATTTAGTTAAACCTTATCAATAAGACTATTCCCTGGTTCGATAGAAAATGGCAAAAGATCTTTTTTTCTGTGTAGAGCTTGATCGAATTATTATCACTCATTTTGCTTTCTTGCAAAACGTCAATTTTGCAATGAACATGGAGATTTTCTAGAAATAGAAATTGAATCTCCATTGTTTTCTCGAGTATTTACGCGTGCCTTTGACATCAGAACGAAATAAATTTGATCGAAAAAGGATAAAATCCTAAGATTATCAAGAAAAGTTTATCTTGACCCCGAAAACGTACTTCTGTTTTGTGTCTGTATTATTAAGGCATATATTTGAAATGCAGAGACATGGAGACTGCAAAGACACGGAAAGCATATTAGCTTTCTTAAACCCACTATTTTGCTGTAACAAATGTCAAATATAAGAACGTATATATCTATATACATTTATTTAAAAGCGCTTTTAAAGATATTAATTAGTGCTAACTTAATTATGTAATCCTACTTTCGAATATGACTTATGCAAGTTTTAAGAAACCGCCAGTTCAGCAAAGCATTAGATCCGATATAGAATATGTTATTGGACAATTGTAGATGGCGCAATGGTTTCATTACTGGCATACTTACGTACGTCATCAACTGGGGTCCTTTGTTCTAACCATTTCCGCAGTACGAGCGCTAAAAAATAGCAACGTTCAACCTCTTTAAGCCTTGCTTGTATTATTTATTATTTCATTGTATAGTCTGTTTAAATATATACAGTTAACATCATGTAGATTCTGTATAGTACTTACGTTTGTGTGGTTTGTGTTTTGTTTGTGTAATCGTCTTTTGTGTCTTTGTGCTCTTGAAAAGGAATCGGTACATTCCGCAAGCGCTTGGGCTGCTTTCACACCAGTTCTGCACTGTTGTTTGTCAGGTTTTATTTCATATTTATTATTTCCCTGACCAACACGATCTTTTTTGATCCAGTGCTTTTGCAAAAATGTTATTTGCCGTTTGATTTGTAACTTATATATATATATTTTTTTTAATGACAAATAGATCTTTTCCAAGTCCAAACTAGTTTGAAATAACCTGTAATTAAGACCTTTAGGTGAAGTAGTAATGTTGGCTGCCTAAATTTGTCTCTTTGATCTTTAAGTCGTAGTTAAACAGACTTTGTTAACCATTTAATTGACACAAAACTTTGATTTCTCCATACGTAGCTAAACCCAACATAATCTAATATCGATTTTACTTCTAGTATCCATTTATTGTCAAAGGAATTATCACAAACATGTTTGTGTAAGAGAGAATACATATGATAAGACGGTTTTTATTCATAAGCACTAACTAATCTAGCCCAATAATTTATCATGCGATTTTTAATACTAATAAATAACGGGCACAGACCATGTTCACAGTATATCATATATAGAGGGGTATATTTTGGGACATACGGTATACTTCTAAGGAAAGAAAGATCAGTTTTTTCAACTATATCTGATCTTACAAATTCTCAAATTTCACAAGCATATGTTAAAATCGGTACAGTGGTATGATCGAACAGTTTTAGCTGACAATCAATAGGTAAATCTAAATTGTGTATACGCATTTTAAGTAAATACATACCTTTATTAGCTATGGATACTAGACTGTTGAGACCATTGGAAAACTTTCCATTCTTGTGAACTATAAGGCCTAAGTATTTATATTCATCTACAACATCAAAATAAGCATTAGATTTGAATGTGCGATCTTTCAACTAAAACAATGGGTATGAAATATAAGAAATTAACAACGTCTTAATCTAATAAAACACTCCTATATTTCGTTAAAGCTATGTTTTGCGTCGTATACATTTTACCAATATCAATATATCAGATATTTAATCACATACAAAAAATTTCTTTATCATAAAAGAATTATTTGCAAGGACATTTTAATCTATACCCGAATATCGATTATTCGCTCCCTCAATCTGACTTCAAGCTGTATCATTTTACACTTAGAAGTGCAAAATGAGCCTTTACAAGTTTGTTAGAAAATGTTGCTTGTTCATAAATCAAGAGCAAATTTTTTCATCTAAATGTATCTTTTATATTACTAAAAAGTATCAGTACATCAACATATTTATGTAACTGCGTGAATACGTTTTAGTTGATAAATCATATAAAATACTCTAGCGAAAACTGAGTAATAGACACTGCAACATATCTCATTTTACTGGCAACAGTCCTTGCTTTTACAAATCTAATGTATATGTCTATATTCTATCATTTGTATTTCCCATTTTCCTTCAACTCATTCAACAAGAATGTAGTTCAAAATTTTCATAATTACAAACCTCGTCTTTACGCTTTGCTGTTTTTTTTTTTTTTTTTTTTTTTTTGGTTCGCAGTCCATGTCACATACTTTCTTCTGGTGTGCCTTAACTTAGAGTCGGTATGCCTGCACTGTGATATCTGAGTTGTACATTTTTAAACTGGCATCCGTCAACTTTTGGAAGGCTTAATTAATTCAAACTTAAGTTGAAATCACTGCATAACGAAGCTGGCCAGTGAGTCAAGAGTACGTATTATATTTATGAAGATCTAATAAGACTACACATTGAAGATCGAAGTTCTTCATTGAAATGTTTCTTTAGAGTTGTAAAAAGCAGATCGTTGCCTGGTGTGTGCCAGTAGCTCAGAACATAACAGATGCCTCAGGTGACAAGTATTTACAAGGAAAACAAAATGATTGTGAAAAAACTGAGTTCATTAATTACAAAAATGTGTAACAAATTCGGTATTTACGGAAATTTTGTTTTTGCCCTTTAATAAGGGACAGTTTTATCGATTTATTGTCCGCAAACTACAACTTTTCTGAGACATAGAATGTCGCCATTTTTGTAAGCTCTTCATGTGCGAAAATAATCATTGTCCGTACCTGTGAGGTTGCTTTTTCCATTCCGATTATGCGATAATATGACAGTCGGTTGAAAATGACTCGAAGTTTTGATATATGATATAAAAGCTTTCTTTAATTTATATACAACATGAGTTCATGAGGAAATGTACATGTCTTAGATACAACATGATTTCATGTGGCAATGTACATTTCTTAGATACAACATGATTTCATGTGGCAATGTACATTTCTTAGATACAACATGATTTCATGTGGAAATGTACATTTCTTAGATACAACATGATTTCATGTTGATATGTACATGTCTTAGATACAATATGATTTCATGTGGAAATGTACATTTCTTAGATACAACATGATTTCATGTGGCAATGTACATTTCTTAGATACAACATGATTTCATGTGGAAATGTACATTTCTTAGATACAACATGATTTCATGTGGAAATGTACATTTCTTAGATACAACATGATTTCATGTGGAAATGTACATTTCTTAGATACAACATGATTTCATGTGGAAATGTACATTTCTTAGATACAATATGATTTCATGTGGAAATGTACATTTCTTAGATACAACATGATTTCATGTGGAAATGTACATTTCTTAGATACAACATGATTTCATGTTGATATGTACATTTCTTAGATACAACATGATTTCATGTGGAAATGTACATTTCTTAGATACAACATGATTTCATGTGGAAATGTACATTTCTTAGATACAACATGATTTCATGTTGATATGTACATGTCTTAGATACAATATGATTTCATGTGGAAATGTACATGTCTTAGATACAATATGATTTCATGTTGAAATGTACATGTCTTAGATACAATATGATTTCATGTGGAAATGTACATTTCTTAGATACAACATGATTTCATGTTGATATGTACATGTCTTAGATACAATATGATTTCATGTGGAAATGTACATGTCTTAGATACAATATGATTTCATGTGGAAATGTACATGTCTTAGATACAATATGATTTCATGTGGAAATGTACATGTCTTAGATACAATATGATTTCATGTGGAAATGTACATGTCTTAGATACAATATGATTTCATGTGGAAATGTACATGTCTTAGATACAATATGATTTCATGTGGAAATGTACATGTCTTAGATACAATATGATTTCATGTGGAAATGTACATGTCTTAGATACAATATGATTTCATGTGGAAATGTACATGTCTTAGATACAACATGATTTCATGTTGATATGTACATGTCTTAGATACAATATGATTTCATGTGGAAATGTACATGTCTTAGATACAATATGATTTCATGTGGAAATCTACATGTCTTAGATATAACATGATTTCATGTGGAAATGTACATGTCTAAGCAGTATCTTGATACAGTTCTGAGTTAATGTAACAAATAATTTATATTTATCTTGCCGTAGTCAAAGTCTGTCTGTTCTCGGAGTAGGTTGCACAAATCTGACAGCCTTATTAACTTGTTCCTTGTGTATCTCCCTAATTCGAATTCACACACATTCTTTACTTCAGAGCTTGACATCGTTGTTCTATGTGATTTTGTTTTTTATAACGGTTCAAAAATAAAATTTGTGGCAAGATCGAATCGGTAGACCAACGTATCCGCGATAGACCGGATGCGACTTAGCATATTCATTCAAGGCACATATAAAAATAAGATTTCGTTTGCCTTTAAATATTCATGTACACATTTCAGGATAATTTTCCATTATCAATACATACTGGAGAACTGACTGCAATGCACAAGTCTGTAGAATTTGCTGTCAGACTCCACAGATTGTGATAAAAGTTTTACCTAGTTTAAACCACTTTGTTTAGAATCCTGAAAAGTTAAGTTGTGTAGTGCCATTTTTTTCCAAAGAATGTTAAAGGGTTTTAAAGGAAGGTAAGATGAGGTACAAACAATAAATAGATTGAGGCATGAGAATTAAAAGTTAATTTTAATCATCGAATATGCAATATGAAAACATTCTACCCAATGGAACATGTAAAGTTTTCTAACATCTAAAAAAAATGCAGTATATTCCTCGGAGTAACATTTAAATATTCTTTCCCACTGGTACGATCATAAATTACTATATTGATAACATTGTAGAGATTTGTGTAGATTTGATACGCAGTTAGATGTAATATAAAAAAAATGTGTGAGATGACTGATCAAGTATGCAAATTGAACTTAACATTTGATTCTTGCATTGAGGTTTAGCTAGTAATTAACTCGGACGCATACATATATTGCTTAGCAGGTATTATTATGCAATTTTATAACTTCCTATTATTCCAGCTAACTTTGAAAACTACATTTTATATATTTATGTTGAGGTCTAACTGTCTAATGTCATTTGCACTCCCACCACCCTTAATAATATCTTTTCAGAAAGATATTTCTTTACACTCTATTCAACATTGATCCCCATATAAACTGGAGGATTTTTATTTTAATTTTTTTATAATTTCATAGGAAGGATTTTTTAGACCATCAGAGAGAATATTAGTTTTGGATCGCGAAATTTGTAACAACTGCTATTCTTCCAATCAGAGAAATCTTTCTTAGCCTCCATTTCTTAAGGCAAATTCTTTCAGTTTAAAGTTCAGGTTCGATTCCTATAAGAGATCTAAGTTCTAATTCCTATAGGAGATCTAAGTTCTAATTCTTATAAGAGATCTAAGTTCTAATTCTTATAAGAGATCTAAGTTCTAATTCTTATAAGAGATCTAAGTTCTAAGTCTTATTAGAGATCTAAGTTCTAATTCCTATAAGAGATCTAAGTTCTAATTCTTATAAGAGATCTAAGTTCTAATTCTTATAAGAGATCTAAGTTCTAATTCTTATAAGAGATCTAAGTTCTAATTCCTATAAGAGATCAAAGTTCTAATTCCTATAAGAGATTTAAGTTCTAATTCCTATAAGAGATCAAAGTTCTAATTTCTATAAGAGATCTAAGTTCTAATTCCTAATATTTTAGCACCTAGGACATTTGTCATGAGTACACCTGTTCTAAGTATAACACATTTTTTTAAATAATTTAATGAAAGACCTGAACGTTTCCTAAAAATCATCAAAAACAAGGTTGATAGATGTATTAAAGCTTATTTCCAATCCATAAAAACGTATAGTAGCATCATCAACAAATTATCATTGTTTCGCTTCATTGGCATAAAGGTTTATACCCTTTAATATGAATATACTTTCTAATAGCGTAAGACTGAGTTCTATTGCCAGTATAAATAAGTAAAAAGATAATGGGTAGCCTTGTTTTACACCGTATTTTAAAGTACAAAGTTCAACGTTTTCCAATCAAAAACCTAATATTTCGGTCAGTATATCTTGTCTAAAAATTGGTTGGACATTAGCTTCGGAAGAATTTTACCGATACTCTCGGCGATGCTTTTACTGGCAATACTGTAATCCGTATTCACAAGACCCTTATGCTTCCAATTATATATTTTGTATTTGTTGGTTTAACCGTACTTTTAACACATTATTGGCTATATCATGGCGACTAAATGGAAGTTATGTGCCTTTCCCAATAACACATCGAGGCAGCCGAACCGGGCTAGCCTGAGAGGGTATCGAACCCGCGACCCTTGCATTACGAATCTGACGCTCGACCAACTGAGCTACCGCCGCCCCTCCCCAATTAGAAAGAGTAGTCAAGTCTTTATCTCCTTTAGGAATCAAATATACTATGCCTAGAGTTTGTAAACTTGGTAGTCTGCCTTTCCGAAAACTAGCAATGAACACTTCAATAAAATAATTCTTCAGATGATGACAAAATATCTTAAAGAACTTGCAAGTGATACCATCTGGCCCAGGATTTTTATTATTGTCGATACACTTTATTATTGTTGTACATTCCGGAATCAATAATAAACCCTCACAAGCTTATTTTTCTTCCTCTGTCAGTTTATATTCATAATTATCTGAGAATAAGTCATGATTAGAAGTTAACCTCTTATTGTACAGGTTTTGGAAAAAACTTCCTTTCTTTTTTCAAAATAATCTTTGCAGCCATGATTTCCTTTCAAGTTATTTTCAATTGTATGATTACTCAACTTTCCAAAATTCTTTTTTCCAGGTTGGTAAAATATCTTAGCATAACACCACTAATTATCTCATCATGCAACTTTTCTAATCTTCTGTGATCTTGCTCAACTTTCTATAATTGCTAAATCATGTGGAGTATTCTCATTCTCTGCCTGTAAAACAATTATATCTCCTTCCAAAGTTTTTATTTCTTCTTTCTATTCCCTAGTAGTTTTCATTTTTCGCGATGCAAAATGTTTGGTTTCATTTCAGATATAACTTTTTGTCAATTACCATTTCACATCAGAATCAGCAGTCACGTTGATCTCCATCCTGATACTAATATTCTCTCATATTACTTTTTGATAATCTCAATAAAAGACTGCTATTGAAATTGAAAAATATCTTGGACCCCATTTCTACCTATAAATCTCAAGATCATATAGGACTGCATAGTAGTCTGAACACATAGAGAGAATAACTTCACCCTTAAAAATAATATTTATGAATCTGTCCGAGATTAAAAATAGCATTTATGAATCTGTCCGAGATTAAAAATAGTAATTATGAATCTGTCCGAGATTAAAAATAGTATTTATGAATCTGTCCGAGATAAAAAATAGTATTTATGAATCTGTCCGAGATTAAAAATAGTATTTATGAATCTGTCCGAGATTAAAAATAGTATTAATGAATCTGTCCGAGATTAAAAATAGTATTTATGAATCTGTCCGAGATTAAAAATAGTATTTATGAATCTGTCTGAGATTAAAAATAGTATTTATGAATCTGTCAGAGACTAAAAATAGTATTTATGAATCTGTCCGAGATTAAAAATAGTATTTATGAATCTGTCCGAGGTTAAAAATAGTATTTATGAATCTGTCCCAGATTAAAAATAGTATTTATGAATCTGTAAGAGATTAAAAATAGTATTTATGAATCTGTCCGAGATTAAAAATAGCATTTATGAATCTGTCCGAGATTAAAAATAATATTTATGAATCTGTCCCAGATTAAAAACGAAAATTATGGGCAGAGAATGATTGGAATGCCATAAATATTGCTTCACCTCAGGATGAAATTAAGCCAAATACCAATGAGATCATACTTCATCACAAATCTTATTAAACTTCATCTGTTGTTTGGTTTCGGAGTCATAGTACCCTGTTGTTTGGTTTCGGAGTCATAGTACCATGTTGTTTGGTTTCGGAGTCATAGTACCCTGTTGTTTGGTTTCGGAGTCATAGTACCCTGTTGTTTGGTTTCGGAGTCATAGTACCCAGTTGTTTGGTTTCGGAGTCATAGTACCCTGTTGTTTGGTTTCGGAGTCATAGTACCCTGTTGTTTGGTTTCGGAGTCATAGTACCCAGTTGTTTGGTTTCGGAGTCATAGTACCCTGTTGTTTATCTAAGTCGAGACCTATCATAAGCAGTTCCGTATTAGTGTCATTTATATATTCTTCCACCTTGCAGATAAAACATGGATCATCAATATTAGACCCATAGATGTTTACAAAGGTAATACAGTGAAACCCCTCAAAACTGAACCCTCGTTATAACGGAATCCCATCAAGATCTAAATTTTTCGGGGGTCCCGAATTTTTCCTGCTTTAATATCATCATTTTTTCGAGTAAACCTAAACCACTCAACTCCGAAGGCCGAAACAAATTTCGATCCCAAATTTCTATTTTACACTAAACAAAAACAAACAACATAAAACCGGAATTCACTTCAAACTTAGAAATGTATTTTAACTGCTGAATTCCTGACACACGCTGCACCAGATTATTTACGGTAACAAATATTGTAGTAAGCTTATCTGTGAAAAATGTCCCAAGAACACGCGAGGTTAAAACGATACTTGACACGAGAGCCGACACAGAGTAGGGCCGACAACTGGCAAATCTATAGTCATTGCACCATAAAAAGAGCCAGCTTTTAAGGTACATTAATAATAACTAAAATCTTGTAGATAAGTCATGTAAGAAAGATTCTGTTATCTGCTTATTATCTAATTGTGCTATTCGATCGTATAAATGATCAATAGAGAACTTTTGTTTCTTTTTTAATTAAATACAAGTATTACAAAGGCATGCGGCCTCGCTTTTGATGCTTTGCGGATGGAGACCAACAAAACAGTATTTTAAAAGTCAGATTCACTCAATTGATTTTCAAAGGAGAAAAATCATTACATACTTGCATTTAAGTAGGCATGACTGTCATTTGTCTTCACTTGCGTGTCAAGATGTCCGAAGGACCAGAAACGCATTGTATGATTAAACTATTCAGGATAAAGTTAGTCTGATCAAAGAGTGTGAATCTTTGCCAAAACCTACGTTAAAATAACAAGGGGGAAAATTTGGCATAGGAACATTGTGAATTATACGGAGTATTTAAACATTATGGACTATCATTCATAATTCTAATGGACTTGTAGTAAATTTATGAAAGTATCTCGTTTCTTAAATAGTTCTTAAGATAAGGACTTTATTTATATGTGGAACAACTGTATTTAGTCAAGTGACCGGATGTGGTTTTCAGAAGGAACATACGTTGTTCAGATAATTTTTCATTAAATGTTTAACAAAAACAATCAGCTTTTTTATTTGTTTTTCACTCTTACACACACGCATGCACAGATGTTCTCAAATTACATTCTCTCTCTCTCTTTCTCTCTCTCTCTCTCTCTCTCTCTCTCTCTCTCTCTCTCTCTCTCTCTCTCTCTCTCAAGTTTGGTCTTAAGGATTTTCTGTTTTGAGGGGTTTCGGGGCCCCGGGTGGCCGAGTGGTTTAAGGCGCTCGCCTTTACAGATCACTCACACATCTCACCTCCGTCCGCGTGAGTTCGAGTCTCAACTCGACAACATGGATATGTGAGAAATCTTGCCATTAGCTTCCCGTGGGTAGGTGGTTCTTCCCGACCTCTTCCCGGGTTCGTCCTTCACCAAATATACTGGCCGCCATGTATAGCCTATTATGTGCTAAAAAAAAAGGGCTTTAAACCCCACAAAGCCAAAGCCAAACCTTTGAACGGTTTCATGGTATAAACCTTCCAGACTTTCTTCCACAATAGGAATTTTACCAATCAAAAACTCAGAGTGCATTTTATCTTCAGCTAAAACGTAGGTTAAAAACGAATTTCTTATCCCAGTACTGATTTTACTATTTCCGCTGAAATATATCTCGAGACCCTACCCATCTTCCATAAAGTTGCAACTTCATTTGCAGAATGCCTTTGCTGCAAAAAGTATATATCCATTTTTCCAACGAATATATTTAAAGATTTGAATTCCTTTCCTTGACATTGAAAGTACCTATCTTAAGTTTGTTTGAATACATTTTTGTACAATAGTTTTTTCTAATACGACCAAGAGAGTGTCACAACTACAGTAAATTCTAATACGACCAAGAGAGTGTCACAGCTACAGTAAATTCTAATACGACCAAAAGAGTGTCACAGCTACAGTAAATTCTAATACGACCAAAAGAGTGTCACAGCTACAGTAAATTCTAATACGACCAAAAGAGTGTCACAGCTACAGTAAATTCTAATACGACCAAAAGAGTGTCACAGCTACAGTAAATATCATAAATGCTGAAGATAATGAGATAAACTAAGAAAGGGAGAGTGAAAGGCCAAACTTCAAATTTAAAAGGTAAAAAAGCAGATATACAAGACTTGAATAAAAAGCTATACATCTTTATTAATTGCATAACAAATGTCATGATGAGAAAATTGGTGAACGTAAGCATTTCACCAAAAGGAGACTAATTCATGTAAAAAAACAAGTGTAATAACTGGTTATAAAAATTCTAATCATATGAATACACGATAAACTATATAACCTAGCTAAGTTGTTTATAGTACATGGTGTTGTACACAAACATTTACAGGTGGACTGACTAAGAAAAGCCGATGACAAAATCCCTATCTCATAACGTACAAGTGATAAGTAGAACTGCATATCATATTGAGAAAACAGCACAAAAATTAACAGAGCACAACTAAACCATATATATATATATATATATATATATATATAGAGAGAGAGAGAGAGAGAGAGAGAGAGAGAGAGAGAGAGAGAGAGAGAGAGAGAGAGTGATACACATTTACTGGATGGGAAAGAGAGAGGATTTACGCCTTACTAATATTGCATGTATGTCCTACAGTAACAAGAGAAATAGACTTGTATCAATGTAAAGAGAAAAATTATTTATTGAGTTTACATCGTCTTGATAAACAGATGATATCTGAAGAATAATATTATTTTAAGTAGTGTGCCTTTCTATCATACCAATCAATACTTTACAAAAATGGCTAGCATTGGCAGAGAGAGAGAGAGAGAGAGAGATTACTTTAGCATTATCTATATAAGTATATTGCAGTTAGACCCCTATGACATAGTACATCAATCAATTGATGATTATTTTGCTCTTGCGAACCCATAAAAGAGAAAAGTCTTTAACACTTTCAAGCTGATAATATTATCTCCTAAACCAGCTATATCATATATAGTACAGCATCTAGATAAATAACTGGAGTCAATATCAAAGTATGAATATACCATCTATTGCTTCTTTATAAATATGTTGTAACCTGCGATCATACTAACCCATCCTGGATAGATGTCAGAGAGAGAGAAAGAGAGAGAATTACCCTAACCAATATCAGTTAAAGAGGGTGCCAGTTTTAACAAAGTTGATACGTAATGTGTTCATATTTATCAATATCCACACACTTGTCAAATATAATATAATTCAAACATGGTTCAGTATATGTTGATACATTCCTCACCGATTGCTGGAATTATATAGACAGTATAGTCACACCACAGACCTGAATAATGTTCTATGTAGGTCCAATCGACTTGGGTCACCTTGTTTAGTTCACCACGACAAGTTAGAACCTAAGTGGATAAATGGAGTTTGTGAATGTTGCGAGGTGTTTTTCAGTCACTTCCGCAATATCATCTTGTAAAAGCAAGATTTATTTGTCTACACAACTTTTGTTCTACTGTATGCTCTCACTTTCAAAGACCAAGCTGCTAAACTATTACCATCAGACGTCAGTTATATTTTACCAACATCTAAATCTTAAATTATCTTGGTATCTTGATTCCAGTCTTTAATTTTCTTGTTCTTTGTCATTATGGTGTCTCTCACTTGCCTGGCTTTCAATTTCACAATTATGGGGTCTGGACTTTTTCCTTTTTTGTTCCTTCTGTGGACGCTGTGACATCCTACACCAATGGTCCCCAACCTTTTTGTGCCTATGGGCACATTTGTGAGTTTATGAGAGAGTGGCGGGCACCAACCAAGTAACTTGACCCAATTTTGTTTTCATTATTCATTATAACCTCTTTCCGTATAACCTCTTCCGCGGGCACACACAAAAAAAAAAATTGTCGGGCGCCATGGCGCCGGCGGGCACTGAGTTAGTGACCACTGTCCTACACACTGATTGATATTGTAGACCTGGAATGCTGTACGGCTTGTTTTTTTAGTATTGTATTTAAGCTCTCATGTTCCTATATACCCGCAATCACCGATTTTTTCTACTGTACCGAATCATGCTTCTCCATTACCGGAAGTCCCCACTGTAAAATGATATCATATCACAATTTAAGCCCAATAGAAACTGCGTTGTGTGACGCTTCTGATCATCTCAATTCAGTGTCCTCATCTAACCCTCACCAAAAATCAAAATCAAAGTTTTCCGCTTGTTTGCTTATACAGGAAGGAAAAACATAGAAGTAAGGTGTTCATAATAGTGATATGTGCTTACAAATATATTCAAATGAAGTATCATAACATAGTACAAAATGTAACACCCTGCATAATATGCCTACACATCAACTTAAGTACATATTCTGTAAATATTTATTTCAAATGTGTACAAGGTGTTTATACCGAAAAGCTTTCATTTTTTTAAAAGTGTTTTGGATATTTGTCTTCTTTTAAAGTCTTTAATGAAGAGAAAAGATATATGCTGTAAGTAATTTATAGATATTACTTGTACTATTTGTCTAAACAAAAGGTATAAATATGTTGCATAACTTGTGGATAGACAATCAAGCCTTAGTTTCTGCATAGATCCAATGTGTAAGTACATTTGTACTTACTATAACCAGTATTGATATAAATTACTGCAGATTTTGGTTAACTGCGATTGTCTTGCGGCCACGTGTTTGATGGTGATTGCTATAGTTGCCAAACAGCTGGAACTATTCGCCACCGGGTAATGCCAAATAAAATAATTCTTTATAACATTAAATCTTCACATTTATTTCATTGTACATTCACTTTGATACTATTGACTATTGTACCCGTCGTGTGTTAACTTGTACATTAGTGTATTCATTGTGTGTTAACAGGTACATTAGTGTATCCATTGTGTGTTAACTTGTACATTAGTGTATCCATTGTGTGTTAACTTGTACATTAGTGTATCCATTGTGTGTTAACTTGTACATTAGTGTATCCATTGTGTGTTAACAGGTACATTAGTGTATCCATTGTGTGTTAACTTGTACATTAGTGTATCCATTGTGTGTTAACTTGTACATTAGTGTATCCATTGTGTGTTAACTTGTACATTAGTGTATCCATTGTGTGTTAACAGGTACATTAGTGTATCCATTGTGTGTTAACTTGTACATTAGTGTATCCATTGTGTGTTAACTTGTACATTAGTGTATCCATTGTGTGTTAACTTGTACATTAGTGTATCCATTGTGTGTTAACTTGTACATTAGTGTATCCATTGTGTGTTAACTTGTACATTAGTGTATCCATTGTGTGTTAACTTGTACATTAGTGTATCCATTGTGTGTTAACTTGTACATTAGTGTATCCATTGCGTGTTAACAGGTACGCATATTCTGACATGTGCCTGTCAAGATACCTGGACATTTAATTTGTATCTTGCTTTTAAGGCTTAATTTGGATCTCAGCATGCGTTAATTCAAACCTTTAGATACCCAGACACTCAATTCATTTTTAAATACCTGTGTATTTTAAAGTGCATTGCTGGCTTACATTATTAGTTATATGCTATGTGATGTGTCTCTTACTGGAAATTATGTAATTTTTCTGTCTTGTAAATGATGTTTATTTAATTTATTGTGCTATATGTATTGTCGTAAAAAAAAAGCACATTAGAGCTCATTAACTGCTAACTTATATACTATTGTATCCATAAGTGTTAACGTTTCTACTAGTGTATCCCTTGCGTTAACATGTATCTTATTGACTCCAATGTGGTAATTATTGCAAAATGCTATGTCGCTATTGTTGTAGTAAATATGTGTGCAGCTTTCACAGTACGTTGTTGCATATTTCTTTCTAAAATATAAGGTAAATATCTATATAACTCCATTCAAGAGAGAAAACTTTATGCGTACAAGTACTGTTTACCAATTTGTAATAAATAGTTACACGAATATCTACTTGAAATAATGTATATGCCACTGATGCAGGGTGGTACTTTTTGTATTCTGTCATTATACTTTATTTAAAACATTTGTATGCACACGACTCTACAATAAAATCCTTAATATTATGTCGTTCCTTTTCCTGTAAGCAGACAAGCATTTTAACAAAGGGTGAGAGTTAAATGAGAACGTTGATTTACTTAGGGTGAGAGTTAATTGAGAACTTTGATTAACTTAGGATGAGAGTTAAATGAGAACGTGCATTTAATTAGGGTTAGAGTTAAATGAATACGTTGAAATCTAGTTCCATAAACGGTTCATACAACACGATTTCAAGATGGTCTTAACTGTGATGTTAAAACGTTTATATTAATTTGAAGCAAAGACTTGTTTAATAGATCTCTTTTGCGAAATTATGATTCATTTTTATTTTCTTTAGTTTTTGAAGGCAAATGGTGAATTTGAACTCGAGACATTTGGCTACAGAACTAACCTTATGGGGAAGTTGGAGAATTAAGCTTGTGAAAGTACTTCATCTCTTCTTCAGACTGTTTTGTCCATAGACTGTCGGTGGGTGATACTCTCCATATTTGTTCTTTACCACCATTTCAATGTAAACCCCTCATTAACCTTTATTACTGAAAAACGCTAGTCAAAGAATGGCGTCGTCTGCCACATTAACGATTTTACAAATAACATTATATTGTAACACGCACAGGTGTTCCTCTACCGAGCGAATCAAACACCTGCGTAAGGTTGGGCTGGAAGTCTCTTGTTTTCCCCTATTTCCAAGGACTTCCCGACAACATTCGTTGTCAACTGGAAGTTTTCGTAACGCGCCAAGACTAGAAACAATTTCTCTCTAATCAGTAAATAAATGACCACAATGTCACAACTATAACTTCACAATTGCATGGTTTTTCCTTGTTAGCATGCCGTGGCATGAAGTGCATAACACAATTCAAACACTCAATGCAGGGAACTATTTTCCGATTACATCCCTGGGTCAATAAAAACAACAGTCTGAACCGCGTTTCGCACGTGCACTTCCACCAACTGCTACAACGAAAGGCATCTCCAAACAAAGGGATGACCTCTTCCCAATTATTCCATGACACAAAACAGTAGTTCTTGTCACGAATATCTCCCACCGAAAGGCACAATCAATCAATACCTCTGAATAAGATAGGAACTACTTTGCTCCATGCCCACTTATGCTAGTCTGACCCCATCTCAAACTACGAAACCAATCCATGCCACTGCAAAGTCTCTTAAAAACTGTAAGTATGACGTCTGTTCCTAGAAATTGGCTAATTACTCTGGCTGGGAAATATTTTCCCAACACCGACTTCCCATAATCAAACAACTAATCACTAAAATCTAACGAACCTATAAATGGAGACATAAATACAAATGGAACATACCCAAAATTATTACAATATTATGCGTGTCCGTCTACTACATTACCTAAGTCTTTATGTTTTTGTTCAATTCGACATCTTTTGGTGAGGCCAAAATGAAGGTCTCCAATAAGTTCGGAAGTCTTGAAAGTATGGAAAATGGAGAGCCCACTGATATCTCACTGGGGAAAACTTTCACTACTTCCATAAATATGTCTGACATCATAGTACAAAGTCGAACTGATGGGGTTAAATGGCAGATATCGATTAAATGGGCCTTCTACTTAAAGAACATGGTCCGATAGCTCTCTGCCTTCAGAAACCTTGTCAAAAGAGGGTTAATCTAAATAACTTCGTAAACTCCAACCACTGTTCAATAGATCCTGATAGGGTTGCTGCAAGAGTGTCCATCATTATAAATAACAAATAATTAAAAGGCCACTGTGCAAAAAAATCAACTACAGGGGAAAGAAAGAAGAAGACTTTTTTCAAAACAGAATCTATGCCTTTTCAATGCTAATTCGTATACTTACCTGCATCTATGCCTTTTCAATGCTAATTCGTATACATACCTGCATCTATGCCTTTTTAATGCTAATTCGTATACTTACCTGCATCTATGCCTTTTCAATGCTAATTCGTATACTTACCAGCATCTTGCCACATGATTCTGCTAGTCCTTAGATCCGACATTCTGTGATACATCTCATTTACTTGATTTCTCTTGGGAATTTGGTAAAGAGCTCTGTGGCAGTAACCACTTACCAGTATACTTAAGAAGTAAAACTCCTAAACCTCAAGAACTAGGGCAGTGATGGAAATTAAATAAGGTGGGCTGGGAAACGTTTCAGATCCTTGATAATTTATTGTCTCTTAAACTTAGTGAATCCAATACTCTTATCTTTAAGTGGTGTTTGTTACCGATGCTTTTGATTTTCCATACCATTTTTCATAATGATTTAATAATAAAGCAAGAATTCAGCCACGAGACATAGGATCTCAATCTCTCTCTCTCTCTCTCTCTCTCTCTCTCTCTCTCTCTCTCTCTCTCTCTCTCTCTCTCTCTCTCTCTCTCTCTCTCTAGTACAACGAGCTATAGCTCGGTGTATTCGGTATTTTTTTCTTAGATTTTCAGTTGTTGGATTAGTATTGAAATACTTAGGACCTTTTTCCGCTCCCTGATGGCGTCTTTGCAATTATCATCACCACCATTGACTATTGACACATGTAGTAATTGCTGCTGGTGGGCGGGGGGTGGGGGGGGTGGGGGGGGTTACTGTATCTCCATTAATATCCTGTAATATGCTTGTTAAAATCTGGTGAAATGGTCACAACCTTACGAGATATCTCAAATACACTGGCCGAATCATTCTCGAAAAACCCATAAAAGTAGTAATTATAGGCAAATAAATGAATAATGAACTAATTAAACCAATTATTTAATTGCATAAGTTTCGCTCTAAACAGATAATGAATCTATTTTTTTTTATTTGGGTGTGGGTGCCGGTTTGGTGTCTCCTTCATTTAAGCCGCTTGTAGTTCAGTGGTCTTTTGTGGCATTTCCTGTAAGATTCCTTTTCTTTAATGGGTTCGGAACTCCAGTATGTGTCATAATGTGAAACTAAGTAACAAAGTATAAATGTTGACACGCCCGTGTCATCTTCATAGAAATATAATTTATTGTCAAATTGACTCGTGTTACTTTCTGGTTTTTTTTTTTTTTTGGTTTTTTTTTCCTCTCTCATATTTTCTTTTATCTGCGTCTGTCTTTTTTCGTGTCTCTCTCACACGTCACACTCTCTTGATAATACCCGGCCTACAGGATACAAGTGATAAGAGTCCTCTACAGAGTAGCAATAGAAAACATTATTTCTTACTTTCTTGATGCCTACAATTATGTAATGTGCTTGCAGGTGTTTTAGGTCTAGAGTCAATAATTATGTAACGTGCTTGTGGGTGTTTTAGGTCTAGAGTCAATAATTATGTAATGTGCTTGAATGTGTTTTAGGTCTAGAGTCAATAATTATGTAACGTGCTTGTGGGTGTTTTAGGTCTAGAGTCAATAATTATGTAATGTGCTTGAATGTGTTTTAGGTCTAGAGTCAATAATTATGTAACGTGCTTGTGGGTGTTTTAGGTCTAGAGTCAATAATTATGTAATGTGCTTGAATGTGTTTTAGGTCTAGAGTCAATAATTATGTAACGTGCTTGTGGGTGTTTTAGGTCTAGAGTCAATAATTATGTAATGTGCTTGAATGTGTTTTAGGTCTAGAGTCAATAATTATGTAATGTGCTTGAATGTGTTTTAGGTCTAGAGTCAATAATTATGTAATGTGCTTGAATGTGTTTTAGGTCTAGAGTCAATAATTATGTAATGTGCTTGAATGTGTTTTAGGTCTAGAGTCAATAATTATGTAATGTGCTTGAATGTGTTTTAGGTCTAGAGTCAATAATTATGTAATGTGCTTGAATGTGTTTTAGGTCTAGAGTCAATAATTATGTAATGTGCTTGAATGTGTTTTAGGTCTAGAGTCAATAGTTATGTAATGTGCTTGAATGTGTTTTAGGTCTAGAGTCAATAATTATGTAATGTGCTTGCGGGTGTTTTAGGTCTAGACTCAATAATTATGTAATGTGCTTGAATGTGTTTTAGGTCTAGAGTCAATAATTATGTAACGTGCTTGTGGGTGTTTTAGGTCTAGAGTCAATAATTATGTAATGTGCTTGAATGTGTTTTAGGTCTAGAGTCAATAATTATGTAATGTGCTTGCGGGTGTTTTAGGTCTAGACTCAATAATTATGTAATGTGCTTGCGGGTGTTTTAGGTCTAGAGTCAATAATTATGTAATGTGCTTGCGGGTGTTTTAGGTCTAGACTCAATAATTATGTAATGTGCTTGCGGATGTTTTAGGTCTAGAGTCAATAATAACAAAATAAATGTAAAGTACATTCTTGCTTGATAATTTCATAACGTTTCCTTTTCCTTTACTCTATAGATTGGATAGCAATGCTTTTCTTTTACTTTATTGATCGTATCCTAATGCTAAAAAATTTCTACAATTTTATACATTTAATAGTAACTGACCAACATTATTATGAAGACAATATAACATTTTTAGAGGTTACCAAACATTATGTTTTGCAGTGGATGTTATGGAATTGTTTTGCTACATAGATTGCAGTGTACGTTATGGAATTGTTTTGCTGCATAGGATGTAGTGAATGTTATGTAATTGTTTTGCAGTGGATGTTATGGAATTGTTTTGCAGTGGATGTTATGGAATTGTTTTTGCAGTGGATGTTATGAAATTGTTTTATTACATAGCTTGTTAGAATATATAGAAATATCATTATCTATCCTGAAGAGACAACTTTTGATATTATTGGGTAGAATAAGCGGATGACAACTTTTGATGTTATTGTGTAGGATAGGAGGATGACAACTTTTGATGTTATTGGGTAGGATAGGAGGATGACAACTTTTGATTGTATTGGGTAGGATAAGAGGATGAATATTTCATTTGCCCTGTCATATATGATATATTAGTTTCCATTTGTCGAGGGGTAGTAAATCGATGTGGAAATCCAATTAAAAGATTGTGCTCACGACGAATTAGTAGCAGTAGAAACTACCGTATATGAAAGTCTCTAAGCTCATAGCAATCTAGACGGCAGACATACGAAAGCACATTATTTTTATATATCCAAATAGGAATACACTGTTGTAATCATATTTGAAAGTAGTTTCAGTAGTAGCGCTGGAGTGGTCACATTGAGAAGTAAAGGAAAGTCTGACAAGAAACAATTCTTTTGTCGACGGTAAAATGAAGGAAAACAGGAAAACAAATTTAAAAAATAAACGACCCTTATTGGTTCTATAAATTCTATATTCAGCTCTATCGTCGTATATGAAATGTTACGGAAAAAATAGTAAATGTTGGCTAGAAACAAGCCTGTTTGCTATGTATATGCATATTTTATATATTGCTAGAACTATATGTACATCTACCTTTATATGAAATTACATAAATAAATTTAAATTGAGAAATAACAAACAATACCGTATCGAACAATTAGTTAGAGACAATACAATAGTATCTCACTTCACTATAAACAGTCCTTACTTCTGCAAATCCAAGTTGTACTGTGTGTATCCTACTATGCGTGTTTCTCATGTTTGTTATTTAACAGAAAATTATTAAAATTTTCGCCCACTTATTTCTCATGGTAAATTACAATACTGGTCTTTACGCGTTACTATTGTTTGCGTCGCAGTGTTCGATACGATGTGCAATTCAAACAAATAAATGCAAAAACCTGTTTCCGAGGAAGCTTTAACAGCTATTATGGCTGCTTTGAAATATTTCAATAATGCATTTTTTTACTTTAGCATCTGTCAACTTATCGACGATTTTATTGCCAAAAATAATTCACTAGATTTCTAAGTGAAGAGTCCGTATTTTATTCATTAAGACTATAGAACATTATACATTGCAATTCCAAATTATTTCGTGGAGTTTTCTCGGATGGGTAAAAGTCAGATCTTTGTCTGATGTGTGCCAGTAGCACGAAACAGATCTGTTCACAAAAACTAAAACTTTGCCTTGGGATGACAAGTATATTAAATATTTATACATAAATGTCAGACTGTCTGATGGTTCCACTGAATTTCCCATTAGCAGTACAGCACTGTTTGAAGAACTGGCTGCAATTCTACTTAAGCCGGTATAATTAGCTCTCAGGCTCCACAACTTATAACACAATTACCTCATTTGAATCATTTCTTATTGGCTCCTCATCAGTCAAGTTGTGTAAAACGATCTTGGAAATTGTGTTAAATGCATTTAAAGGAAGATGCAATGAAAGGCTTGCAGTAAATATTAAGACATGAAGACGAAAAGTTTATTTGAAACAGCATGTATTATATGAGCATCGCGGCCAGTGAGAAAAATAATGTTTGCTAACATCTGCTAATGGTGTGTATCCTTCGAATTAAGTTTTAAATTTACTTTCCCTCTAGTACAGACATAGATTACAATATTGATGAGATTTTACAAAAGTGTGTACCTTTGTGATGCCATCAATAACATAAAAGGTTTGAGATAATTCTTCAAGAATGCGTATTGTTCTTAACATTTGATTTGCACTGAGTTCGGGTATCAAAGAGGTAATAAATAATAGACTTATTCTCTATTTGGTTTGTTATTTCCGCTCAGTATCCCGCTTGTTTCAGGCAGACTGGTAAAACATTTTTGTTTTAATCTTGAAAAGAAACATGACAAGAATTTACGAGAAATGGAGTGGATCAAAAACATGCGTGAATGTGAGGAAAACACAAAAATTCCGATCATGTCGTAGATAGACGTGAATAATATGGGGCAAATCGTAAAATCGTTAATGTGGCAGAAATTTTCCGTTCTCTGTCTAGCGTTTTTCAATCGTAGAAATCAATGATGAAGATAACAACAGTAGAAGAAATAACACAAGGAGTTAAAATGCGTTGTTAGCATTTAATCTACACACCAGCCACTTACAGCAAGTCAAACAACAAGAAAACATTAAAAGAGACGTAAGGAACAAATATTGGGGGTAGCGCCCCATCAACAGTCAATGGACGATACAGGCCGATAAAGAGCTGAATTAGTTCCAGGGGCATAATTCTTCTACTTCTCCAAACTTCCCCCTGAGGATCAGTTCTGTCGCTGAACTTGTCAAGTTCAAATGAACCACTGACCTTGAGAAAACAAAGTGAATAGAATGAAGCAAAAGTTAGCAAAAAACGACAACATAATCTTTGATTTAAAAAACGACTACATAATCTTTGATTTAAAAAACGACTACATAATCTTTGATTTAAAAAACGACTACATAATCTTTGATTTAAAAAACGACAACATAATCTTTGATTTAAAAAACGACTACATAATCTTTGATTTAAAAAACGACTACATAATCTTTGATTTAAAAAACGACTACATAATCTTTGATTTAAAAAACGACAACATAATCTTTGATTTAAAAAACGACAACATAATCTTTGATTTAAAAAACGACTACATAATCTTTGATTTAAAAAACGACTACATAATCTTTGATTTAAAAATCGACTACATAATCTTTGATTTCAAACTAAATTAAAATCTTCTAATATCAGAGTTAAAAACCATTACAAACCGGCTTCTATAAAACTTTTGGTGATCTAGATTATACGTCCTAATTTAATCTTTACTCTAAATAAAGTAAATATTTTCGGCTCGTTTGTTTACACAGAAGGGAAATACATGTTTCAACTTGTACATGTATTCCATTAAAGTTTGTTTGCTTGTATTGTAACAGCAAACATTTCTTAATAAGAATCTATTGTGGTGATATTGCCACACCTCTTCTCCACTTACATTGCATAAGGTTTTGTTTCTCCTCATTTCACGCGCTTAGTCCTTTATTACAATGAAAGAACATTGTTTTAGCTTGATATCAATTAATATTTTATCTTTTTGCTCAGCTGGAAAAGTAACAAATCTTCCAAGTATAATAAATACCTGTTGCATTAGCATTAGAGCGAATTAACCCTAAAGTAATGAAGATAATAATTTCAAGTGGTATAGTTTTTTGTTGGTCATTCAAGGCATCATTTAATTAAATCTACATTGATTGGAGACAGTCGTTTCATTCTACTTTCGTAAACTCCAACCTGGACTTCACTGCTTTGTCCTCAGATTATCACTGAATAATGTACTACAATCTCTTAGAATTGTACATGAGTGGAGATGCTATACATATTTTTTTTCATTCAAATTCAATACTGATTACCGACATTTTAAGTATTGTCTAATGTACAGCTTTACCCGGGTATGATTGTGTTGATTTTGCAGGTCATAACTAACTGTTTAACAAAGGTGATCGATTCTCAGTTAAAACTACAATTGTAACCCGACCATGAGTGATTTTTCTTCATATAACCTATATTCAAGTCAAATCTATGCGAAATTACCACTCAGGTGATCATCTTATAGTGGTCTGTATGAGTAGGCTATCTTTTTGTACAGATAAATATGTAAGGATTAATGTATCAATGGGATAAATGGAGCTTTGTATTTCTACACAGGTGATACTTTTATGCGAGTGTTCATTACTGCAGATTTGACTGTATATACAGCTTGAGATATTATTTCTGTTCGTTTATCTTGGGTACATACAGTTAATGCATTTTGTAGGTTAATACTGGATTTGGCAAATAGTCGATTTACTTTAATGCTTGCAATTTACCTTCTTGAGTAGGTAGTTGTTTCTAAATAGGAGCAGTTAATAATAGTTTATATGCATTTATATCCACCGGTATATCGGTGCTAGGTGCATACGTTGCATGTAGATATTGATAACAATAGTATATCCCAGTGAATTCAGGATCAGTAGCGTAGCAAGAAAGTCTGCCACCACCCACCCCCGCAAAACGTAATTCTGGTGCTCCCTCCCAATAAAAAAGTTGCTTGATGCGGCGGTCGCTTGGGTGGTTACTACGCCACTGGTCAGGATAGTAAATGTTCAATGTTATGTTCAGATTAGTCTTCATTTATTTGAAGTAACTTCTATGCCTCTATGCATACTAATTTTATTGATATTGTATTACTCAGTGTGGTAGCATTTTTGGTTGATTTACAATTGCCTATTATTGTCTATTATGCTAGAGAATGATCGATGATGGCTAGTGATGATCGACAATTGTAAGCGACGATCAGTGATGATTGTTTGATACGATCTGAGTTCGTGACGGAGAGTTGAGTTAGGCAAATAGTGATGTCAGATGGCGATTTGTACGTGTATGATGATGATTTATGCTGTGTTTGCCTTCACGTTGATATCAGTGGATGTGACAGCCAGAGGATGATAAGCTGGTTTATTCCAACAAACCTTGAAACATGGTATAATTTAAAAGTTATTTGTGTAAATAGGCGTGTAAATTTTCGTTCTTGTTTGCGAGCCACTAGATTTATATTTTAGAATAGGCATTTGTTCACGTTCTCCTGTCTAAATGACCGTGAAAGAATGAGATGCATTACAGTTTTGTACAAATTAATATATTGTACCACTTGATAGAGACATTGTCTGGTTATCTATCTTGTTATGTATGATGTTTATATAATATTATAAATATTTTAGGAAATTATAAATGTTTCTTCACTTTAATATTTGCTTAAATCTTAATGTTTATCAGGAAAAACATGTTTAACTAGTGTCCTTGAATTAGGTTGTTTTGATCAATATGTTTTCTCAATTTGAAGGTCAAGGTTGAATTTTTGTTTACAAGTAAAATTCCATTTAAGATGACACACATTCTAGAACATTCTGTCATGTGACCAATCTTTATATATGCCATGTTTGGTGGACATTTTTTCAGTTTTGACATTACCATCAGTCTTGTAAAGAGCTATTACAGTTGTGAAAATTCATTCCAAATTCTAAGAGAGGAATTATTTTAAATATTCATTGGATTATAACAGTGCTCATAAACTTTTGGATTTTGGATTTTTAATTGATGATTTTGGAATTTATGTGAACTTATTCAGAGATTTTGGAATACTTCATTTTGACATCAGCACATCAAGATTTCTAGTACATCAGGACTTTGGAGACCATAAGCACATCATAACATTCAAGGACACAGCCGTGAATTCGGAACATTCTATATTTAGGACTTGTGATTAGAACAATCATTCTTATTGGATTATTAGGATTTCAAAACACATTACTGTAAGTGACTTTTTGATTTTTCATTTTAATTATCTAGTAATAAATTGCTTGTTGATTTTTTACTTGATTTGTTGGTTTCACTTTCTTTCTGTTACATTTTTTCTTAGACCATAGAGTCGTAACAATCTTCTAAACAAACATACCAAATATGATAAAGTGCATTTCTTGTTCTTATTGTCAGTATAGTGATTAACAAAGACTTCAGAATTATTTGAGCAGCAATCTTAGCACGGTATCAGAATACTGTGGTGTTTTAGTAGGTTCATTTTTTATCATTTCACGGTATCAGAATACTGTGGTGTTTTAGTAGGTTCATTTTTTGTCATTTTTGTTAATAAACTGATGTACGAAACCCCACTTTGTTCCTAACTTATTTTGTTTCTTCACAATCGTTCTACAACATATGTTCGTGGAATAAATCTTGGCCAACTTGAACCAAGGTAGGAGAATGATATTAGGAGCGCAGCGTACTGTCTTTAAAAATAGGAATCAAGCATTATGAAGGACATAAAGGATTCTGACTGAATCAACAAAGTTCAAATTGTGACAAGGTAGTCAACTTTAAATGTGGAATTCTACCAGGTCTTGATTGATTAATTGACTCATGAGTATGAACAAACATAATAGTAACTATTTATCTTTAAAAGCTCTACTGACTTCCATTTGAAAGTTTCAAAGAAAGTATTTTTTTACTGTTTACTGATAAATAAGAGATATTGATTGATATCATCTAAAATGATAATGAGGCAGCGCATACATCAATCATTTATCTGAACCTTGAATGACCTTTTAGTACTTAGGAATTGTTTTCTTATTGTTTTCTCTTCGTATGGGCACAAGTCACTGAGGCGTTAACTTAATATCGGTACTACTTCAAACATGTAAGAGAATGTGACTAGATAAACATTATTAAAATTCATTTTACTTTGATTAATGTGAGAAAAAATTCATTTACGTACCGAGGAGGGTTTGTTGCATCCTAGAACCTCAAAGACTAGTTGCAAAACATTTGAATATCTTTGACGTACAAATTTTGTAAATACTAACATTACATTCATGATATCCTATTGTGTTGTGTCTCATGGACTCTGCAATGTATAGCGGGGATATTATGGAAGACGTTAAAGCACATGAAAGCTACTATAAGAGCTAGACTATCAAATGCTTCCGTTTCCATAACTGACGGATTCACAGAATTACCTGGCAAACATATAAATTCAATGTCCTTTCATCAAACCTACAAATGCTTTCTTCAGCAATCTTGTCCCAGAGTTGTCTAGAAATATGTCAGATGTCCTTCTTAAAATATATTATATATACTGCGTACAATTACGAATATAGAGTATGGTCATTTGAAATAATTGCCATTTTATTATTCCTGGTGATGTGAACAACCAAACACGTGACCTAACCGTTTAATATGGATCGGCACATTTATCTTTTTCTAGATTCTTAGGTGTTTGAGCCGGAGGAACGGTGGCTTGGCGGTTAAGGCGCTAGACTCGTGAGCAGAAAAGTGCATCTTCAATTGCTACCATCAGCTTAGTCCAGATCACTGTGGTGTGTATTTGTACAAAAAACATTACATGCCATGACATGGTATAACCGTTGCTGTGCCGTAAAAACATAAACCAAACCATATCTTAAGTGCTTGAGCTAATTTTCAATATAGGATTATAGTTCGCGAGATTGAATGCGGAAAATGAGAAAGGTTTCTGCAAAGGTCATACACAGAGTTATATGTTTGCTTGGAGAAGAAAAACAAAACAATCTCAGGGTTACCGGACGCTGCGAAGGCTTTGTTTTCAAGACCCTGTGCAACGAGGTATATAACTAGTATAGAACGTCCGCTAACATATTCCTTCTACCAACACTGGTACTGCCGCTTTTAGTACTTAAAGTAATAAGGTTTTTAATAATAATAATAATAATAATAATAATAATAATAATAATAATAATTACAACAACAACAACAATCATCATCTTCATCATAATGTTGTAGCTACTGCTGCTGCTGCTGCTGATGATGATGATGATGATCACAATGACAATTAAGATGATGATAGTGATGATGACAGTGGTGATGGAAAGAACAGTCAGCTTTCGATTAATATGATCTTTCGTTACTCTTTTTGTCTATCATTAGGTTTGGTTTTGTGTGCCTTGAGTCATGAACGGCGATAATAGACCTTGTATTAAGTAGGAAATTAAGGGTAAAAGAAAGACAAAAAACAGTATACACTAGGTATAAATGCTTGCATCGACGATGAAAATAGTGTCATTATGCAAAGTGTTTGATGAAGGGAAACGGTAAATTATATTTAAACGAAGTTAAAGTAGAAATAAAACGGAATGAGAAGCAAAGTGTGATTCAGTTCGATTTTCATCAATAAAACTATAATCTATTTTATATTTATGTAGCTCAATGTTAGTGCTAACAATCTGTTACAATCAATTATTTTAATGAATATTGATATGTACATGTGTAAGTACTACCACTATAGTAAAAGTATAAATGAAAATGGAATCAGCGTTCCATATTTTTTTAATTTTTCTGACTCGTTGACTAACTGAACTCAATTAGTCTATGTCTATTCATTCAAATAGATATTTCGCAATTTTATCCATATTTTTTTTTAAAACTGTACAATGTTAATCTTCTCTAACCATCATTTGGTTTATGGCACGTAGGGTATATTTAAAATCTAAGTCTAGAATGCAGTCGATTATGAGATGTAGGAAGGTAGGGCAATATTCTTTCCTCTCTGGAAAATTGAGAATTATTTGACCATCTGTCTATCCATTTTTGTATAATGTCGTCGACTCAGCTCTGCCAATCTTTTGGAAGGGAATGGATGATATTCTTTTACTTTTTCACTCATCTCCAAGTTCAAATAAGACTCAAACAGGTAACATATCCAGGTGTCCTGCTAAATATATGAAAACTAGACATATCTGCACAAACTAGATTTGTAAGTGTAAGGTTTCATTTGCAACATCACATGTGGATGACCTCTTAGGTCTCAGTTATGAAAATGTGAACTTAGTTATGATGAAGATCAAACTGTAGAACTAATTTAGGCACTATGCAAGTATGGAAACTATCTGTAGAAAATTTAAAACTCTTTTACTACTTATCAGAAAACTGTTTCAGTTATAACATTTACACCAATGTCACATAAATTATTTCAATTATAACATTTACACCGATGTCACGAAATAGTTTGAACAACAAAAATCATATTGACCCATTCTTTGGTTCTAATGGAGAATTACTTAATTTTCTTAAAATATATATAATGCTGCCAAATTTCATTTAATGTATATATATATATATATTGTAGAAGCCTGAGTATTGTTAGCTTTATAAAGCGTATCATCAGCTGTATTCTAGAATAAGTGTATGCAGAGATGAATTGATTACAAGAATTTTTCATTTCATGATGCACAAATAGCTTTCCCGTTTAGTATTTGTCCTTTCTGATACAGTTTACGATTTAATTGCTATTTTCCTCGTTGGTCCTATGGTTTTATCCAAATTGTTTGCAGATCTTACAACCTGTTGATAAAATGAACGGAGAAATAATATTCCTATGTGACAGATTAGGCTACCTGTAGATCAGGAATCGACTGTTTTCTTATCATTTATCAGATAATGTAATAATCCTATTATGCAATAATGTTGCCCATTTTCATTGATCAATTATATAAGGGCATTCGATTTTATAAACTTGAAACTTTAATGTATAAAGTAGCAAATATGGCTCTAAAGGTGAGATTTTAATAATGTTATTTCGTTGACATATCATTCAGCAAAATCAGTTGATAATTATAATTTAATTTTATATTTATCGTATTCGTTCATTCATAAAAATATTGAAATTTTCCTAAATTATGAAAGTATGAATTGGTTGGGAATGCATTAAAATAAGAAATACTGAAATGAAAGTAAATCTTAAACAAGCAATCTGATGATAATATATCATGTTGTGATTTAGAGCAAATATGTTTCAATGATTGGTGAGGACAAAAATGAATCCCTAAATAAAACTACTGAAATGATAAAATCATTTCATTGTATTGAAATCCAATAACACTAAGAACAATATCTGTTTATTGCATCATGGTATAATATGTAGGCCTGGCGGACTGTTTTCTGTGTGATAGACTCTTGATGCAAAAAAAACTGTTCTTTTTCACAGGATGCTTTTATTGATGTTCTTTCATTATGTTGGGGCAGAAATAACTTTCCGCATTTTAATGTTTTCGGAAATTTCGATAACATATTTACATAAAGCAACACAAAATAAATGTTGAATCTTTTTGTTGTAAATTATTAACAAAGACTGCCCTGGCGTCATATCGCATAGTCTACAAATGTATTAAACGTCAACCAATTTCTACATATTCGTAATAAGCTAAACTTAACTTGTATTAATACTAGTAAAGAATCAACGTTGAATTGATGGGGAATGCTCTTTTATGTTCATAACACAGCCTATTTGATATTTTCTTCGTCTGATATAACGATGTGCCACTAACTTAAACCTATAGTTATTAGGCTACTTACTTTGCACAGGGAGAGTAAAATATAGCACAAACAAATGGATCAAATAGAATTTTATGACAAAGCTAGATCAATCAATATGCCATATTCAAATAAAAAATATTAAAAGCAGTAAAAGCTAACTATCAAAATGTCAACTGATATTTAGTATATCATCAGCAAAACTAATTGCGTTAGGGCTGACATAATTTATAACCACAACATCATGAAAAGAACTCCTCGTGACAATAATCTTAATCAATATCTCATAAAACTCATAAAACTCATAAAAAAAGAAAAAAAGAAAATGATATATTTACAATTTCCAATATATGCATATACTGAAAACACATTAAAAAAACATAATAAAATTAAATACACATATAAAATATTGCTTCAGAGAGAAATTATATGCTTACCTATGGAAATATCAAAAACTATTTATGTGGTGATGCTACGAAAGTTCTGCTTTGCATTCTTTGCATATTGAATAATTGTGCTTTAAGACAATGCAAACTTGATTTAATTTTAAACAACAGAAATGTACTGTTTATTTTATGTACGTGTTTAATTGTGTAGGCATACTTCACCAAATTCATTTATATGTATTTTAATTGTCTCCTGTCAATTCCAATGACTATGATTAAGTTTGATACAAATCGTGCCCCAAGTCCCACGCGTGCAAAGATTTGGGTATCCGAATAATATGATACATTATCAAGATCATGGTCCGTAAACAGGATATCCGAATAATATGATACATTATCAAGATCATGGTCCGTAAACTGGATATCCGAATAGTATGATACATTATCAAGATCATGGTCCGTAAACAGGATATCCGAATAATATGATACATTATCAAGATCATGGTCCGTAAACATCTTTAGAGGTCGTATCTAAAATTTCTCCGCCTAATTATTATTTTGCAAACTCAGAACAATTTTGTTTTCCCTTCTTGGAATTATATATTTCTAACAGTCCAAATGATTTTTATCCTGCATTTGGAGTGCTTCATAGTATAATGCCTGTAATGCTATTCAGATGTGATACAAAATATAGACAATGAAATACTGGAAAAGTTAATAGCCTTTTTTAAAGTATAGCGTAAAAACTGTATGCCTAAGATAGGTAAGCATATGGTAAACACTCCTTATACCAAAAGCTTTAACTTCAAGACCTATTTGCAAAACATTATTACAATCCCTAATTACACATAGGAAATATTTAACCTTAAAATTATCAGACGCAAAGCCATTAGCACATTTTAACTACCATCAAAAAGCTAAATCATAATATATGTACATGCGTTAAATTGTTCTTTTGATTTGTAAAAACGATGCATATATTCTTGTATATAAGCTGGAAGCATAAATTGTCATATTGAGCTTACTACAACAGGTAGATAAATAAATTAAATATAAGTTGTAAATAAGCAGCCTCGACCGCCTGGGGGCTTTTCTTTTACTTGGATGCATTTTAAACGTCAAACTTACTTACATATATGAATAGTAGTAATAGTACCTGTTGATATGTTACTTACTGTGATATCGCGGAACATTTGACCTCATTCTTCTAGTTTTAAAGATATATTTTGACAATGATCTCTGTTGATATACCTAAAGAGAAATTACAGAGAAAAAGGCTATTAGCTCTGGGAATAATTCAAAAATATAGTTTATGACTGTGGAATTTGGGCAAAACTTCCCTCTACTTAATGTCAGAGTTCAATTTTGAATTTTTGTAACCTATAGTACCAACACAAGAAATAATGGCATCTTACCTATTTCATAGATCTATGCAGTTGAGGCGTCATTGGGAAAACGCTCAGATAATTGCAAAATTGTTTTATCAGAATGCAAATTGTCAGTTTAAGTAAAATATCATTGAGTAAAGCAGACAGTCAAATGCTTGAGGCCATGAATGTTGTGAGTTAGCGCAGTAAGATAGTAATGACCATGGTTGTGGCACAATAAAACAAGCCTCATTGAAGCATCACATGTATATCCACAGGTCCATGACAGTCGCACCAGACATTACAAGTAGGAGTGATTGTGATGGGTGTGTGATTCTCAGAGTCATCGAATTAATAGCATACATCCACTATAACATAATAAAAAAGTAAATTAGTGAACAGCATGTATGTAGTCAGGATGCTGAGGGAATATCCAGTAGCGGTTGTGTTGTAATGGTTACTGTTTTTCATCCTCTCCCTCTTCCTCCTCATCCTTGTCCTGGCCGTTGCCAGAAGCTTTACTGCAGGACATGAGTACCATTGTAAGCTCGTCACGGTTAATTTTCCCGTCACGGTTCAGGTCACACTTGTCTAGAAGGATGCGTTTGCATTCCGCCAGGTCATCGGCGTCATAGTCCTGAAGAACACAACATGGAAGCACAAATAACGTTAGTTAACGAAGGAAATACATCAGAAAATTCAGGCGTTTAACTGATCATACATAATTAAGCTTTCGCCGCTTTATTTTAATGAGATCAAAACTTCCTCAGAACAATTTAGTATGCACAATTATTATAGATGATGCTTTGTCATATCAGAATAATGACGGTCATTAAGCTATGTAGGGTTAGGGTTAGTTAAGATTCACGTAGCCGGCTAATGTCTTGATCCAATGTGTACCCACTTCAACCCTCTTAAGAATGAAAACGCTGAATGTGAATGGATTAAATGATATATATCTTCAAGCACAAAGCCATTGTTCGGTGTTATTTTAGCTCATTTTAAGATGTGACGTGTTTAACTCGCACAATGAAAATACTTAATTTCCTCTTTTCAATTTAATTAAACATTCTGGGTCCTTCAGGAACAAGCACCGAAGTCTTTCAAGTTGTATTACAAATTTTACTCTGGAAAGTAAATGTGTTAATTCATAACAAAAACTACTAAATGAGATTCATCACGCATCTTAAAAGCAATGAAACGCTTTAATATTGACTTTGTGAACATTTTCATTAATGTGATTGATATTAGGGATATTTCGCACAAAATAAGGTAAGCTTCCAACAAGAAGCAAATGTGTGTTCATTCTTTAGGTAGCCGCTGTTTTAACTAGTGCGTAGGTTTGTAAACTTATGTCAACATAATAACTGCAATGATATCGAATTGTGTTGCAAAGAAGTACTGATTTTACCTCTTCTACCAATTCCATAAGGTCCTTCAAAAACCCATGCAGTTCCTCGTCTTCTATTCTTCCGTTCCCATCCTGAAGTGAAAAGAGCCGATTTAACTCAGAAGACGATATTTTATCCTCTTTGAGGAACATTCGTGTCCAAGTCATTGAGGAGCTTTTATTATTTTCTTCTATTGTAAGTAAGAAGAAGAGGTATACCCCACACCCGATTATCATAAAGAGGTATACCCTACACCCGATTATCATAAAGAGGTATACCCTACACCCGATTATCATAAAGAGGTATACCCTACACCCGATTATCATAAAGAGGTATACCCTACACCCGATTATCATAAAGAGGTATACCCTACACCCGATTATCATAAAGAGGTATACCCTACACCCGATTATCATAAAGAAATTCAAACTCGGACGATAAAAATTAACATTAAAAACACCCTGTGCTTTTCGTTTTCATCTACGTCATCTACTGGTATTTTGCTACATAGTATCTACAAAAAAGGTAGATAAAGGAAGTTTCAGTTCACAAGAGAAGGACAACCAACATACGGTGAAATTATTATTTGCATCCATTTTCACCATTTTGTAATTTCAATTTTATTTTTTAAAAAGCTTACCACATCGTAGAGTTTGAACACTCTTTCAATGTCTTCTGGTGTCAATTTGTTTGCGCTCTGGAAATACACAAAAATGAATAGCATGAATATGAAATAATTAAGAATTACATTGAGTCGCATGTGAAGAATAAGTACAGTAGTATAGAGTATCAATTTATATCATTACCTTTTTACAGGAATAGACTGAAAGCTGGATATCACATTCAATCAAATGAAGAAAAAGTCAAAATATAGTATATTTTTGCCACTATACTAATATCTTTAATGTTTGGTATATATGCAGAATACAGGGTAAAAAAGGTTCTTTTTTTATTGAAAATATTGTCTTGAACGATTACAAAATGTTAGTAACATCTCATTAATACGGATACATTAAACATTTCAAATAAAATCTCATTTGTGCCTTTTTTATTATTAAGCAATTTGCATTTCATTCATTAAAATGCCAATTAATCGCATTCTAGTGCATATATTGTTTGAATACAAAAATCTAAATTTTTGCAGTTTCAGGTAAAAGGTACTTTCATCCTGCTGAAGATGTTTGGCAAGACATATATATCATACAAGATATATCTATCATACAGTTTTCACATAAACATAGGTAAAATTGAATCAAAGGTTCAAGATCGCTAGTGTGCAAAAACGAAGAAATACAAATTTATAATCACTTTAGTTTGTTTTGTTTTTCTTCCAATGACCTTGATCTATGCAATAAGCAAAACAATGTAAATAATAAACTCATTGATTACTATTAATTCATTCATTTTCGTGAACATAAATTTTAACATGCTTAACCAAAAATCACATTTTTGGTACTTAAATTAGTGAATTGGATCTGGTTCCTATTGTTCTCAAAGAAGGATCATAGGTCATTAAAACTTTAAATTCGTGCTTTGGAACAACGACAAAATCTATTAGAATTGGTACCCGACAAAATATAACAGAAGAGTTTTCTTTGCGTATTTAACAATTGAACATTACCGGCAAAATGAAAATCTATTCAACACGTGTCATAAACACGGATACTTCCTGCTAATGAAAAAATATGAACTAAAAACATATATGGCGTGAAGAAATGGTCTTTTAACGGGCCACAAGCTGAAGAGTTACTTTGACATTTTCAGGCGTCAACAATATTAAAATATATATCAACCTAGTAATTTGTCAGTGCATTCATTAGTCTTAAGTCCTTTTTTTATGCTGTTCACGTGTAAGATGTGGTCTTAAAACGTAGTCGTCACATGTTCAACAAACATTAGCAGGAGAGATATCTTGACTATCAAGGCAAAGTAAATCCAGTTCAGCGATTTATTATTTTTCCTTCACTAATTATATTGTTTTCTTTCACGTCAATACTATAGTAAGATATTGCCTCTTTGGTTAAGATAAACAGATTTCTTTTCAATTCAGTGACCTAATGGACCGTTCTTTTATTATATTAGTTTAATTTCAATGACAAAAGAAAATTCTGGACCCAGTTTCACAAAGATATAAAAAAAAATCCCACAGACGTTAAATAGAGGATAACTTCACTAACTAAATCTGAACGATACGCAGTCATTCTTGAGCTTTCAAACACAGCCATTAAGCATGTCTTTTATATCCACTTTTACATCAAAGACCTGATTTGTGTCTAGTACAAACCTAAATGTATGTACTTGAGAGAAATCAATCCCTAAATTGAGTCTTGTATTTGCAATAAACACTGTGTCGTGGAACTCACTCAATAAAGCCTGAAAGTTGTGAGGGGCAGTAAAATAATTGGGGTTTTTGTGTGTTTTTTTTTTTTTTTTTTTTTTTTTTTGGGGGGGGGGGGGGTCCTGTTGACATTTGACTGAGTCTGAGAGAACGTATTTCCGTTTTCTGATTTGGTCAATTGTTTACATGTCAGACAAAATAACATCAAAGTTATTATTTTACCTATAGGGCTGATGTAACAAAACTACTTTGAGGACAACAACTTTTAATTGAGAATTGAAATATGTTCATGTTGGATAGAATGAAACTGTCAAGACAGAATTTAAATAGATATGCAATTACACAAGGACATCTCGTACTTTATATGAATCAGGAGGAAACTTTGAAAATAATGCTACCAGACATATCGATATTATACACTTACTGCGTTCTGAGATGACAAACGACAAATTACGTTATATTTGTACTGCGATCACATTTATATCTGTTAGACAAAGACAATTGTAATAATGATGTTATCTCACCAACCTATCTTCAAAACATGTGCCAGCGATGCAAAGAAAATAGAAAACAACATCAACCAGTGCGATAGCGTTTGCTTCTAGCTACAGAAACGATTATATTTGTTTCAGTTTATTACCAGTTTATTTTATTTTCCTATTTTATACCGCATTGCAATAAGTTATATTTTAATACATTGTGTGTTCTAACTTTCATCCTGTGCGTTAGCTCAGATTGAACCACATTCTTACTGGATATTGCTAAACTGTGCAAATACAGAGAAATATGGTATCGATGTTATCTCGCGTCATATCTTACAATTCACGTTGTTTGATTTAGCACTGAAGACTTAAATCTACCAATCATGCATTGTCATGTAATTAAATCTAGACTGCAGTACACAAAAGATAGCTAGTTCCCTATTTCGTTGACAGCTTTCTGAAGCACAGGCATTCACAGAGTCCACAGACACTTATATGCAAATAAAAATACACAACTTTGACAAATGTTGTAATAGGAACAACTTAGTTGTACAGGTTTCTTGACCTGTTGACATTAAACAGAGTTTGTACTACTCAAATAATTGTTGACACAGGTATATTTGGATCTTTTCTTTCAATGAGGTATCACGAACAAGTAATCTGTCAAGAAGTGACGAACTTAAGACAATGGATTTCTAAGAACAGTACTTAACTGGGAGCAAATGTCTCGTTTGTATGAATAGTGACACTTGGGAACACATTATACAAGTATGATGTTGCTGTTACTGGGCACTGGTATACACAACGTATCAAAAATCTACATCAAGAACAACTCATGTACATTTGTGACTTACATATAGAGCAGCTTCTCGTTTAAGCAAGATAATAAACAGTAAATGTCACCAATGTGTAAACTGTAAACGGAAAACACTTCATTTGTCGGTTAACTCAATTTATCTATATCCGAAAAACTCGTGCTATTGAAGCAGTACACTATCTACCAAACATCATTTACATACCATCCGTTCGGTCAATTTCTGTTTGTTTTACATCCAAATTGACAGTTAATCAATATCAAGCAAGGATATATTGTGAAGCATTACGCGTTGACATCTAGCAGATTGGGCTTATATACAGAGGATGCCTCTTGGTTCACTGGTTGTCAGACACCTGAGTAATGTTTATTACACGACATATAAGTACCGAAATTATTATAACTTCACTTTCTTTGTCTATCGTAGTATTATTTTTTTTTCCCACTTTAAATCGAAATTATTCTTAAATAAAAAGGTAAAATATTGCCAAAAATAGTCATTATCTTGAAAAGGCTAGTAATTATCTAGAAAAGGCTAGTAATTATCTAGAAAAGGCTAGTTTTAAGCATTAGAGTGGCTATCTTAGTTTAGGTGAAACATCGATTAACTCTGGATCTTGGAGACTTGGCTTTTATGGAGGCATCTAGAAATATCAACCTAATGGGTAGTATCAATCTAATGGGTAGTATCATTCTAATTTGTAGTATCAATCTAATGGGTAGTATCAATCTAATGGGTAGTATCAATCTAATTGGTAGTATCAATCTAATGGGTAGTATCATTCTAATTTGTAGTATCAATCTAATGGGTAGTATCAATCTAATGGGTAGTATCAATCTAATGGGTAGTATCAATCTAATGGGTAGTATCAATCTAATGGGTAGTATCAGTCTAATGGGTAGTATCAATCTAATGGGTAGTATCAATCTAATTTGTAGTATCAATCTAATGGGTAGTATGAATCTAATGGGAAGTATCAATCTAATGGGTAGTATCAATCTAATTTGTAGTATCAATCTAATTTGTAGTATCAATCTAATGGATAGTATCAATCTAATGGATAGTATCAATCTAATTTGTAGTATCAATCTAATGGATAGTATCAATCTAATGGGTAGTATCAATCTAATGGGTAGAATCAATCTAATGGATAGTATCAATCTAATGGATAGTATCAATCTAATTTGTAGTATCAATCTAATGGGTAGTATCAATCTAATGGATGGTATCAATCTAATGGATAGAATCAATCTAATGGGTAGTATCAATCTAATTTGTAGTATCAATCTAATTTGTAGTATCAATCTAATGGGTAGTATCAATCTAATGGGTAGTATCAATCTAATTTGTAGTATCAATCTAATTTGTAGTATCAATCTAATGGGTAGTATCAATCTAATGGATAGTATCAATCTAATGGGTAGTATCAATCTAATGGATATTATCAATCTAATGGGTAGTATCAATCTAATGGATAGTATCAATCTAATGGATAGTATCAATCTAATTTGTACTATCAATCTAATTTGTAGTATCAATCTAATGGATAATATCAATCTAATGGATAGTGTCAATCTAATGGATAGTATCAATCTAATGGGTGGCATCAATCTAATTTGTAGTATCAATCTAATGGATAGTATCAATCTAATTTGTAGTATCAATCTAATGGGTAGTATCAATCTAATGGCTAGTATCAATCTAATGGATAGTGTCAATCTAATGGATAGTATCAATCTAATGGATAGTATCAATCTAATGGGTAGTATCAATCTAATGGATAATATCAATCTAATTTGTAGTATCAATCTAATGGGTAGTATCAATCTAATTTGTAGTATCAATCTAATGGATAATATCAATCTAATGGATAGTATCAATCTAATAGATAGTATTAATCTAATGGATAGTATCAATCTAATGGATAGTATCAATCTAATTTGTAGTATCAATCTAATGGGTAGTATCAATCTATTGGATAGTATCAATCTAATGGTTAGAATCAATCTACTGGGTAGTATCAATCTAATGGATAATATCAATCTAATTTGTAGTATCAATCTAATGGATAGTATCAGTCTAATTTGTAGTATCAATCTAATGGGTAGTATCAATCTAATGGATAGTATCAATCTAATGGTTAGAATCAATCTAATGGGTAGTATCAATCTAATAGATAGTATTAATCTAATGGATAGTATCAATCTAATGGATAGTATCAATCTAATTTGTAGTATCAATCTAATGGGTAGTATCAATCTAATGGATAGTATCAATCTAATGGTTAGAATCAATCTACTGGGTAGTATCAATCTAATGGATAATATCAATCTAATTTGTAGTATCAATCTAATGGGTAGTATCAATCTAATGGATAGTATCAATCTAATGGTTAGAATCAATCTACTGGGTAGTATCAATCTAATGGATAATATCAATCTAATTTGTAGTATCAATCTAATGGGTAGTATCAATCTAATGGATAGTATCAATCTAATGGTTAGAATCAATCTACTGGGTAGTATCAATCTAATGGATAATATCAATCTAATTTGTAGTATCAATCTAATGGATAGTATCAGTCTAATAGATAGTATCAATCTAATGGATAGTATCAGTCTAATAGATAGTATCAATCTAATGGATAGTATCAGTCTAATAGATAGTATCAATCTAATGGGTAGTATCAGTCTAATAGATAGTATCAATCTAATGGATAGTATCAATCTAATGGGTAGTATCAATCTAATGGGTAGTATCAATCTAATGGGAAGTATCAATCTAATTTGTAGTATCAATCTAATGGATAGTATCAATAAATTGGGTAGTATCA